>CATIWF010059712.1:0-48767 GCA_949630135.1 Balakata baccata | reverse complement strand
ACTTAAAATATTATATATATATTTTTTCAACATTTATCTATATAAAATTTTTATCTACATTTGTTTTTCAAAATTTATTTTTTCCAAAATTATAATTTATATAAATTTATCTATATATTACCTCAGGGATATATAAAATTTTTTTTATACGATTTTCAACTGAACGATCCAAAAATCCAAAGCACCAAATTTTTTACCATGCATGCAAAAGACAAAAATTAAATATATCATTAGAATAAGAATAATATATTTAACAAAAAACATATTACTGATTATTTTTTTTCAATAATTTCTTAATATTTTAAAAAAATTTTAAGTTCTACAAAAAATTAATTACTGACCTATTTTTTCATTGCTTCATTTTAAAAATAAATAATAATAAAAAAATCTTAATCTAAATTCATGAACAAAATAAAAAAAAATAACAAACCTTATAAGAGTTTTGCATAGTGTCTTGCAAGCAATAATTAAAAATTGAAATATTAGTAGAGGAAAAAAGGAAAGAAAGAAGCAGAAATGGAGGAAAGAATGAAGGAAGCAGAAATAAAAAATAAAGAACAAATTTTGTGACAGAAAGAAAGAGTTGAAGATACATTATTTATTTTGTATAATCACGTGTCTGAAAAAAAACATGCAGAAAAAGCTGAAGGAAATGCTGAAGGATTCCTGAGAGTTTCTGAAGACGGTGGTGCGCCATTAACGGTGGTGCGCCACCAGGCACACCGTTGCCACGTGGCGCACGGTGGCGCACAATGACATACGCTTGTATGAATGCCACGTGTTCCATGCACCACATGCTCGTCATTTGGACTAACACACCGTATCACAAACTTATAAATATTTTTAATTTTATTATAAATTTATAAATAAAATTTTTAATTATCTCAATTTAACAAATATCCTCATGTTTTTACTGTATAATCAGTCCTTTCAAAATCAGCATCTTACTGTTAAAAGGTTCAATTTTGCAGGGGATTTAATGGGTAGAAGACGATCTACATCTACATTATATTATATTAATGGGGGTTCTTTGAGATTGGGAAAGATTCAAAGGAAAGGGATGAGTTTGAAAATTTTGCTAAACTTCTTCCTTTATCTGGCAGTGAACACTCCCAAAACTTAGCTAAACCAGTTTTATATTAGAACTATCTGCGAATTTATAGGGTTGAATTCCACTCTGCAGTGCTCTCGTTTTTCTCTAACACTGAAAAATATAATTTTTCTTGAAATTAGGGTTCACATAGAATAAAACTTCAAAGTTCTAAGGCCATATTTCGTAAAGCATCCTAGTTGTAAGTTGAAAATTTAATAGCTGATTAAATTAAAAACGTTCCATAAAACTAGTTAAAAAATATAAAATAATATAAAAAATATTTTTATATTAATTGAAAAACATCATATAAAATTTATTTAAATATATAACACAAACAAATTATGTAACATATGTGTATATTAAATAATATAAAAATTATATTAAATATTTCAATTCAATATACTTGAATAATATTATAAAAATTATATTAAACCCGTAAGAGGGTGTCATCCTACGTAATACTTTAACTTTTATTTTTTTAGGGTTAAGATAAAGATATGAATTTAAATAATTGAAATGAAATAGACTGCTAATCAATATGATTATAATAATAAAGGGATAAAGCCACATAATTCATGAAGATTCATATCTGATTGGTAATTTATCTGATTAAATTATAAATATTAGGTAAAATTAATTGAAAAATATATTTTTATATTAATTAAAAAAATACCATATAAAATCTATTTAAATATATAATACAAACAAATTATGTAACATATGTAAATATTAAATAATATAAAAATTATATTAAATATTTCAATTCAATATAATTAATTAATATAAAAATTATATTAAACCCGTAAGAGAGTGTCATCCTAACATAATACTTTAACTTTTATTTTTTGTGGGTTAAGATAAATGTATGAATTTAAATAATTGAAATGAAATAGACCGCTAATCAATATTATAATAATAATAAAGGGATAAAGCCACCTAATTCAATGTTATTTTGAAGATTCCCTTAATGCCCAAAGTAAAAAAAAAAAAGGAGAATTCCCTTAATGCGTCACTTTGATGAGTAGGACAAATGGGTTTCTTGCTTTCTCTCTCTCATATAATATTTGGGCAAATATTTTAAACCATGTGTTAAACATTAGTAAGCATACCTTATACACATTCTTCATGAGGAAAATGAAAGAAAGAAAAGCTGCAATGTCATCATCAGCTATAATACAAGGAGGTCCAACTCCACCAACTCTCGACAAGCTAGAGTAATAATAATTTTTCAATGACTGAAAACGACGTTGTCACATGGTGTTAGCTCAGCATGTTTTTCAAAAAATAATAATAAAGGAAAATTGGTTCTGACGCTTAAAATATATATTATTTGCCGTTTATAGTTTTCAATGCTAAAATTTTCATTGGTTAGCTGAGAGAATGATACATAGTTTATATAGATTTGAAATTTTTCTCTTCATCAGTCTGATTTTTAGTCTATCCCAAAAATTTGACTGATGAGGAAAAGAACCTCAAATTCATATAAACAACAAATCATCTCCTCAACAAACTGATGTGAGATTTTAGTATTGGAAAATTCAACTGCGTTCCACTTGCCACACTGTATAGACTGGCTACCATGACTCTGATATCATAAAAATCCATATAGGCTCTTGATCCACTCCAAAAATAAGGTTGATAAGGGGAAGAACATCAAAATCATATAAACTACATATTATACTCTCAACTAACCGATGTAGGATCATGGTATTAGAAGACCCCACTACGCTCCGCTTGCTGCACCTTATGGATTGGCCGCTAAGACTCTGATACCACGAAAGCTTATATAGGTTTAGGGCTCTTGGTCAACTCCAAAAGCCAAACTGATAAGAAAGAGAACTTCAAACTTATATAAACTACAAATCATCTCCTCAACTTTCCAATGTTTGAAAATTATATTATCTATCTTCTAAAAGTTTGATATATTACAATAATATATCCTTACAAATTTGATATATTTTACTAGTACTATCCTAAAATTTAACATATTATATCAGTATTTTCTGAGAAAATAAATTATTTTTTACTACCAGTAAATGTGAAATCTCTTAAAATGTAACATAATGATTATATAATTTAACAAAAATAAAATAAAACAGACAAATCATAATTTTCAAAACTCTGAAAGATATTAGTATATTATATCAAATCATCTAACCAAAAGATCTATTTTTTTATTTTTAATGAAAATTAGGGCTTATTTATGAGAAATTTTTGTATAAATTGAGTCTATATAGACAAAACTAATAAAAAAAATCATATTAGTTATTTTATTTTATGTGATACTTTTATTAATTTGGTCAATATAAACTCACTCTGTTCGAGAATTTTTTCTTGTTCGATTTTGCATTTTGAAGTAGCTCATGTTGGTACACTTACCATTCAATGTCAAAAATTTTGAGGCATTCCACAAGTTGAAGTTGCATTGAACACAATGATAAAACGTTGGAGACATGCTTGTGCATTTTCAGAAACAAAAAAAATGGATCTTTAAACCCAACCGAAATTAGTACCCGATTTAAAATTTATCACTGAAAAGGAAATTTTCAGGTTAGGACTGATTTGTAAGCAGTCCTATCTCAAGATATTCAATTGTTTGTACCAAGAACAGCACAACAGCAAAGGAACATCTGCCATTGACCGAAATGGATGGCCTGACATCCAAAAAAACATATCAAATTATTGAATTTCAACCAACTTTCAAGACAGAAAAGCTGGTTTTTACATCACTGCTGATACACATGCGCATAGATAGCACAAAGTCCCATCAGGTTGCAATGAAATTTATAACTATATACATCCAGGACAGTGAAAACAACACAAAAATATAGCTAGCTGATCTATCTTCAGCTTGAATAGAGCCTCAGCAAAGCTACTTAATTAATTTAGTTCCTCAATTATACCTCCAGACTATAATAGCTATTTTACAGAGCTTGCGCCGCCGGCGGGGAGCCTTAAAGTGTCCCATAACCAGAACCATAACACCGTTGAGGCAGGATACCAAGCTCTAACCCAATTGCTAAAGCAACAATCTTGATCTGTTCAACAGCTTATCAGGTCTCACAAACTCTGTTTGATAAGGCTATCCTGAGCTGCTCTTGAGTGTAAATCCGACTCCCCATCTTCACTGTGGCTTGTTGGATCATTAAATCATTCACCACTGAAACACTAGCATGATGAACATCAAGATCTAACTCTTTCAAAGCTGCCATTAGCCTAGCTGCTGGGTGATTCTTTTTGCTGCATTGAATTTGTATCATTGCATCCCATCCTATTATCTTTACATCGATATCCATTTCTATTGATTTGCTTCCATGGCTATTTGACATCTTGAGTTCTTGATCATGTTGAGGTGGGCCTGACCGTATATCTTTGTTGGACTTCTTCATTGATTCAACTTGCTTCTCGAACTCCTCCTTATCGGACTCTGCAGTTTGCAGCTTTGCTTTGAGCTCCTTAATATAAGCTATCGCATCGCCAAGAAGTGAAGCTTTGTCCATTTTCGAAACATTAGGAACTACAGCTCGCAAAGCATAGAACCTCTGGTTAAGTTTCTCCCTTCTCTGCCTCTCAGCTTCAACATGATTCAAAGGCTCTTCTCTTCCATTTGCTGGTTTTCTTCCTCGTTTTCTAGGCCTCCTTTCAGGTTCTACAACTCGGCTGCTATCGGTTTCTTTAACAACAGAGGCTTCAAGATCAGAATGATCTGAATCCCCTCCTGTACCGCCACTCGATTTCACCACACATGAAGAAGGCAAGATCACACCAGAATTAAACGAAAGCATCCCTTCTTCATTACTACCCCTCGAAGTTGGCGATCTTTTCTTCTTATTATTGTTCTCCTCTGTTGCAAACTGCGAATGACCGGAAAAGCGATTACCATTTGCACTGCTAGAACTTCTCTTGCTCTCTCCGAAATTCAAAATCTCCCCAGATTCAGGCTTCAATATGTTGTCGTTACAATTGGAATTCCCAGTCCTAGTATTACTCCCATCAAACCTACTGTATTCTTCAAAATTAAGCTCCCGAGGGAAAAAGCTTTGTGTTTCCGTTATTTGTTGATGTTGCTGGTGGTGACGAGGGTCTTGTTGGTGATTCTGCAAATGAATTCCGCTAGGGTTTTCAGTAACGCTACTTGAATTGGGATTTTCATACTGAATCCCTTTATTTCCATTTGCGGTGCCGCCTGATGAAGGAACTGCGCTGTTTCCATCCTTAATTTCGATCCCACTCTGTGATGGATCACTTATCCAGAGAGATGACGGATCGTTCTCACCTTGATCAGGATTAGTTCCAATTGGCCATGAACCCATCTCCAAATTATTGAAACTAAACAAAGACTTCACCCTCTCCATCAGATCGGAGCTCTGAAAAATCAACTCGGTAGAACCCAGCTCAACAACCCCACCATTCGACGCAATACAAACCAAAGTCTGCAACCCAAGAACCTGAGCCTGCCTAGCCCTTTCGCAAGACGATGCAGCCAACCGGTCGAACCCAGCGACCCAGACCGGACCGCCATTAAAATAAGCTTGACCGGGCAATCCACCTCCATTAACAAATGATTGAGTCATAGAGACAAGAAAAAACCACTCAGTATCAGAAACTTCTTCATCGACGGCGTCGTCGGTGATGGCAGAGTAACCTGAGATCAGCGAATTGAGCTCACGGAGTATCTTCTTACGGTGTTCCTGCTCAGCAGGAGAAGAGCGGGAGCTCTTAGATTTGCCTTTACCTTTATCCTCTTCACCTTTGTAGTACCCATCGCCCCACCCCAACACGGACGTACCGGAGTAATCATAAGACGATTGCCAGTAGATAGCATAAGTCCAGCAGCCATTAGTGGAGCCCTCAATTAAGCTCTGAAGACGATGCTGAAGGTTTTCCTGATTAAACAAAGGCTGCGATTGATTGATGAGGGTCTTATTAAGGTCAGCGTTGTGCGGCGCCGGAGTAGAAGTGGAAGCAGCAGACTGCGGCGGAGGCCACAGAGCAGCGAGATCCGAATTCATGAAAGCTTCCATAACCGACGCGTTGTCGTCCGTCCACAAATTCATCGCCGGCGATATTCTATAGGCCGTCATTAACTATTTGCTATTAGGGACAGAGAGAGAGAAAGATTCAGTGGTCAGGGGGAAGAAGAGATAAGAGAGAGAAGGAGAGAGTGGATTTGGGATGCATTTGGAATTTACTTGAAGTGCATTTGAGCTGAATTTAGGCTTGTGAGAGGAAAGTAAAAAGAAAGAAAGGAAAGGTAGTTTCAAAGAAAGAGTCGGCGATTAAATCGGGGGTGAACTGAAAAGGCCGGCGTATAGTTGTGGAGAGATTAGGCACGTGGAATACAGGTGGCAGATTCCTATTGGTTAGTGTAAAGCTACTCTGTGAAGTGAGAAGTGGAAATCTGTGGATGGATGGGCCTTGCAATAAGGCGGGCTTTCTAAAGCTTAATGGAGACGGACGGCGAAATCAGAGAAATCGAAGAAATCTGTTGATGGATGTTAATCGGTGATGGCGATGATTGGATTTCGTGGGGAATTTATTTGGTTAACAAAATTATTCACATGTATTTTATGTTGTCTGTTTTTGAAGGCCTAATACATCAATTTAATACCATTTATTATGATGATTTTTAATTTTTTGAATCACTAATTTAGTAGTATTTTAGTTTATTTTTTTAATTTTTAAAATATATATTTCAAAAAAATTAATACTTTCCCCATTCAATTCTAATCATTGTATAAGAAAATAAAATTTGTGATTTTTTGTATTACCAATAAAAAATAAATTATTTCTTTACAATTTTACTCGAATCTTGATTTTAGAAAAAAATAAATTTTATTAAATTATTTACAATTTATTACTATTTATAGTCTATCTAAAAAAGAGTAATATAATTATTTTATATTTATAATTATACCTATTAAATAGTATTTTTAATTTTCATGAAAAAATTTTAAGCATAGTCAGAATGAAAAAGTAATATGTAACTCAAATGACTATTTAACTAACAATTTTACACTCACTCATATATTATATGTACTTTTTCATGTATCAAAATAATAGCCTATTTTGGAGAAAAATTTTATCTTAAAATAATTGTTCACTTTGCAAAAGCTATGTAATTTTTCAATTTTTTCAATTCTAACCCTTACTTTAATAATTACTTCATGATTTTTAAACTCTACTACTTTTTTTGGTTGAAAAATGCATTAAAGTAAATTTCTCATATTATTAATGTTTTTCTTAATTGTAGTACTAAAAATCCAATTTTAAACTATTGGAGAGGTGCTAGCACACGATCAAAGAGTGTACCCAGGTGGTTGATCTAAGGTATATGTTTCCAAATCAAAGTTATGTGTACAATTCGCCAAAAAAAAAAAAAAAAATCACCGCAAAATTGGCATCAAGTAAGATGTGAAAAATAGGAATATTTAATTTTGATGTCTTGACAATTTACATATCGTTTTTACAGAATTTTAAAGTAAACATTTCTGGATCTATCCTTATCCAATATAGTATGGATAAATAATTGAAAAATTACTAATTATCTTGTATAATTTGATATAATATATTAATATTTTTAAAAAATTTGAAAAATATACGATTTGTTTTCTGTAATTTGATATAATATATTAGTTTCTCTTTAAAATTTGACAATTATATTTACCTCATGAAGTTTTGATATATCGTACTAGTACTCCATGTAAATTTGATTTATTGGACTAATACTCTCCTGAACAAAAGAAAATATTTTTTTACTACTGTATTATATTCTTTTCCACATTTTATGGTACTAATATATTATGTTAAATTACATTAGACAAATCGTACATTTCTTTTTAAATTTCAGAGATATTAGTTTATATTATATAAAACTACAATCATAAATAATAATTTTTCCATAACTATTTTATATAGAATTAGAGTTGAGATAGGATAGAATTGTTTTAGTTTAAAACAAGATATAGATTTCGTGCTCGGAATATACAGTTATTTTAAAATTTTTAAGAAAATATTTTATTGTTCTACGGGATTTTATAAACTATTTAAAAAAAAGTAGTTGAATCTATCGTTAATTATTTTTTTATAAACTGTTTAATTTTCACAAGTTTATTTTTGAATAAATATCTATTTAATTGGTTTGTTTTAAAAAACATTATTTAAAATTTAAAAAAATAAAAAAAATATTTTATCTAAACATAATGCAATTTGCCAAATAGGGCCATTATGTGGTTACAATTTTAATTTTCAGTATCAGAGTAGAGACAAATTAATTAAAGAAATGGACTCTCAAATTGGCTGTCGAGCTGCGCGATATCATCAGTGGTGATAACAACTAAACAAGGTTGGCTTTAAATTAATACTAATTGTTCAACTAATTAGTGGCAGAACTACACCTTTTAAGTTAGAGAATCTAAAACGTTAGAAATTTAGCTAGAAATTTAAATTATGTTTGGATTGAGAGATTTCAAATGAAATAATAACAAGAAAAACAAATTTACTGAATTCATGATCCTAGTATAAAACATGCCGATAATATTCTGATATCATAATCCCAATACAGAGATATAACTAGGTTAGGAGAAATAATCTACTGATCCCATAAACCAAATACAAAGCTAAAGAACATACATGGGATGTTCTAATTCCACGATCCCACTGCAAAGACAAATCGAGAATGATCAGATCATCATATCATCGTTAAACGATTCCATATCACGAATATTAAGATTCTCATATAGTCACATGACTGATGTTCATAACTTGAGATCCATAGATCCTCATAAAGACAAAAAGTATTGTACAACTGCATTACATTGAATAGAGCACCGAAGTAATAGGTAAAGAGCATTAAATGTACATGCAGTTCGAGCATGATATATGATGGTTTGCGTAGATAATAAATTAAAAATTATGATCTAACAAAGCCGGTTTAAGCCATATTATGTCAGAGAATGACAAGACGCATAACAGAAGAGAATATTATAAAAATCCTAGATGACATGCTCATGAGATATGTTAACTCGACACTTTTCTAACTATACTTTTTCATAAGTTTTCTTCCTCTTATTAACTTAAGTATGGAAATGGTTTTGCCAGAGTATTCCAGTAAGCCATCATATTTTAGCTTTGCAGGAATACAAAACTAGAAAAATAAAAAATTATCATGTAGGATTTTAAACAATTCATGAATTTATTCTAAATTCATCGTTTATTACTTAAAAAATGTCAAAATCCATAAATTTTGAAAAATCTCTCGCCTATTAAAATCCTTCATTTTTTTAAGGATTTAAAGTTTAAAATTCATGGATTTTGATCAATGAGAAATTGTTGACAATTTTTTTTATTCGAAAATTTTTTCTAATAAATTAATAATATTCTAAAACTATTTTTTATTTTTCTTTTAACTTCAACTAATTGTTTTATTATTATTATTATTATTTAACAATATAATTAAATATTATAACATATAATAACTTTATTTTTTTTATTTTTCAACAATTAAAATAATCAATTTTATTTTTAAAATTTTTAAATATATAGTAGAATTTTAATAATAAATTATCAATATTTAATAAAGGATAAATTTAAAAATTAATTGTTAAATCAATGGATTGTAGTCATCAAATAAAATATGAGTATAAGGAAAATTATATCGTCAATTCATGAATTTTATAATCAAATCAAACAGTAAAATTATCAGAATTTATAAATTTTAAATTTTTTCAATTCAAACGATGTGTTATATTATAGGAGGTAAAATTGTAAAAAGCTAAAAACTTAAATGCAAAATGGAAAAATAAATTTTTAATACTCTTTATGTAGGAAGAGATTGTAAAAAAATAAAAATTTATATATTATTATATATTTTTAAAAAATTGAAAAAATAAAAGTAAATGTAACGTCACTGCTGCAACGAACCATCTCAAAAATAAAATATTATAGAATTCATCAATTTACCTTTATTTTTAGGGTTTTAATTAGGTTATTATTCAGTTAAAAAAAAGGGTCATTGCACTAGCGTTAATCATGCGCAAAAATATAAAAAATAAAAAATAAATACAAAGATTAGGATGATGTTGACGTTGATTGTCTTCCTTCACTTCCCCATTCCTTGAATCTTACCGCTAATTTTTTAAAGTTTTAATAAATTATAAATAGAAATAAACTTTTGAAAAATTAATGGTGTACTCATCCATAAATACAATAATTGGTGATCCGCTTTGTCTAAATTTTTTCTAACATAATTAATAATTTTTGAAAATAATAAAATAAAATATACTACTTATTTAAAAATAAAAAAAACATTTTTTATTAAATAAAATAATAAACAATATTTTAATTTTAAAATAAAATAAATTTTTTTAATAAAATAGAAGATCATATCAGGATTGGAGATTTCCATCTCTATATAGTGCAGAGACAAAGATTAGAAAATTTTATTCTCTTTCAAGAATTAGAGATAGGACAGAAATTTCAAGTTTGGAGACAAAAATAGTGAAATCCACCTTGAACACGGCTACTAATCACTCCTAACTCTTTATCACTTAGAGAAATTATCCATTCATTTAATATTATATAAATTTTAAATATTGTAATATAATACACTATATATTTTTTTTATATTTGAAATATTTTTTAATTTTAGAATTTTATATACAGTCTAAATAATATTTTATAAGAATTTAAAATTCATGCTCGTTATTTATGGCAGAAAAATTAGTACTTTCAAATCCCAAATAATATTTCACCAAAAGATAAAGAAATAGTGTTAATTTTTTAAAATTTTATTTACATAAAAAATAAAATCTTATAAGGATTATTAATAATTTGTTTTCAAATCTAATATGTTATATATAAACTCGGTTATATATATCATACATATATATATATAATTAATTTATTTGGATTATAAAAAAAAATTATTGCTTTCGAACCCTGAGAAGTGAGAAGACAAATTGACAAGTTTATCCATAAAGCAATGCAATTTACTAGAATGTCCTCAATACTTTTAAAAATGATTGGCCGTACAGGAGCCTGAACACAGACAAATCTGGCAATTAAGTTAAGAGTTTTAAATTGCTATACATCTCACGGGAGGGCTTCCTGAAACAGCCGCCGTAGTAAATAGAATACTACCAAAAAAAAAGGCAGCCAATTTCCAAAAAAAATCGCCTAAGCTGACCCAACCATTGTCTCATAGGCGGATTTTCATTCCAATTTTAAAAAAAAAAATATATATATATATATAATAATATATAAATTTATATTATTTTTTAAAATTTATTTTTATAATATAAATTTAGATTTTTAATTTTTTTTATTCCTTTTAGTTGGATTTCTTATATTTTATTCCGGTTCTGCCACTGCATTCCCCTATCCAAATCATTCATTTAAGATATTTGGTATATATAGATGAGAATAAGATAATTGATTGGCAAAGGCAACATATAAAATTATAAATAATTATTTAATATTTAAAAAATAACGGCAAACTACGCGTTGGCTTAACGAAACCTCGATTGGGTCGTCGTTATTCGTCGGATAATCCACAAAGTATATTTTAATAAATAAAATAATTGTCTGTTTCTTTTTGAAATCAATAAAGCAATATTTTTTTTAAAATGTTTGTGGTGGCTGATGCCTATAACTAAATTTTAAATTTTTTTATTTAATTAATTTCTTATTTTAAGTTTTTATACATTATTTTTAAAAAAAATATCTATTTATTTGTTGTAACTAAAAATAATTTTTAAAACTAAACAAAATTAAAAATATAATTTTTTTTTTGGAAAACCAAATGCAGCCAAATTTATTTATTTAGCGTGGCACGTTTTTCTCGGTTTCCATTAATAATTTATTTTAGTTATTTTTAGTTTTTTAGTTGCAGCACGTGCATACATCACTTCCCCATGTGCAAATTCACTGTTACTCTACCTTTTTCACCGTGTTATTTTCTAACAATGTGAAAGTGTGTATTTTTAACAATGTTAATAGCATAGTTTGTTTAAGATTTGAAAATTATATAATTTATATTCTTTTTTTTATTTTTACTAAATTATATAGTTTTTATATTAAATTTTAAGATATTTATTTTTAGTTAGAAAGAATATTTTTTTTTAGAATAGTTAGATTTTATAAGAATGAGCTGCCTATATGATTTTGACATTGCCCAAAACCCATATAGAATAATATAAAAAGGGAAGTTATTTTAGAAAATAACTAACCCTCCTCTACAGAAATTGCAGACAAAAAAACGATATTTTTCTTCCTATTTCATTTTCATAATTCAATCTTTCTTAATTCATCCAAGAGGATCAAAATAGTGTTCGTGCTGTGGATTATGTTTCGGATTCTAGTAACCAGCGTTTTCGAAGCATTGAATATATGAAACTCACTCTTCAACAAGTTTCTGTTGTTAATCTTGATTTTCATTGGTATTAGAGCCATAAATTGTATTTTTGTACTTGAATTCGTGATTAAAATATTGATTTTGCTATAATCCATGAAACTGCATCAAAAATCTGAAATTTCTTCAATTTTTTGAAGGAGATTTTTTTAGTTTCATATTACTTATTTAGTATGGTTGAAAGCTCTCGTCACAAGCTTTCCAACAAATATTTTTTTTCTTGTAATTTTTCAACAAGTGGTTGAATTTATACGAATTTTTAAAGTTTCTAATCGCATTTGTGTTCTTATTTTTCTTGAAATCTTTTTTTTTTTGCCTATTGCACTCTTAGTCAGTGTGTTTGATGTTAAAACGTTGTCCTAAAGGAGTCTAATAGTGGATTTTATTGTAAAAAAAGGTAGATAATGCTTGAAAATATAGAAAAATTACAAAATCAGGTCTGAAGAGAGCACCCAAGACAGCGTATGTAGTACGCGTGCCTCTATTGGCGCGTAAAGAAGCAGTTACAACCACTAGAGACACATGTCAGCTAGTGAATGGCGTGACATGGCTCTCCTGTTAAGCTGTCACTGATGTGGCGAGCTAGCACGTCGCGCTGATATGGCGTAATAACATAGCAGTCTTGACACGTGACAATTTTTTATTGGTCCATGCTATTATATTAGATGATGTGGCGTGCCACATATTGTGTACATATGTCACTGCCATGTGGAACATGGTCAACACGTGGCTCTCTCTAGTAGGTCCACTATGTGTCGATGATGTGGCGTATTTGCAGAGGTGTCGGTCAATAGAGGTCAACCGGCGAGTCTAGGCATGTGAAGAGCGTGGGGAGCTCTCTTCGATGCATGTGTACTTTGTTGTCGATGCAATTTTTTTAAAATTGCTTAAAATTTAATTTTCTATTTAATATATATTTTTTCATAATTTTTAGAGCATGTTTTGAAGTATTTTTGAATTAAAAAGTGTGAAAATTGTTAATTTTTTACATGAAAATTAATTATATATATCTGATGGATATTAATGAGATATAAATATATATGTTGTGACATGATTAGTGGTGACAATGTGGTTTGCTCCTAATATATGATGTGCATTTATTTTATGGGTTTATTATGTATGTGAAAAATGCACATGTGATATTGTGGGAAATGTTAGGTTAATAGATTAATTGATCTCATCTAATATAATGATTGACACATTTAAATTAAACGATAATAACTATATTATGTTAGTAGGAATTGATTAGACTGTGTAACAATACTTTTATTTCTGTTGCTTGTGTTAGGTTATTATTGATTAATTTAAGACATTCTGACATGAAATATTTTTGTGGTAAAAATTATGCTAAATAGTTGATATAGTTGCAACGAAAAATATAGTTACTGACTTGAACCAAGGAGATATGCTGCATGATAATAATTATGATGTTTGACATCATAAGATTTAATATTTCCTAAAAGAGCAAGAAATGCTGAAAACTATCACAAAACTAATGGCTGAGCATGAGCACGGATGTACTGTTTAACATAGGCGAGATATGAAGGCATATCAGACCTATAAGCGTAAGGATAGAGTTGCTCGTATATTAATGCTGAACAACATGAGAAATGACTTGATGCTACGCTTTGAGAAGTACCGCTCAACCTAAACAGTTTGAGATGCTATTTTGGTCCAATTCAGTAAAACCTCAACCACTAGGTTGCATCAATTGACTCTAAAATTTGATGCCTAGAAAAAAAATCATGATCACACAATGAGGCAGCATCTAACTGTTATGTCCAATATGATAAGTGAATTAAAGGTTGTTGGCAATGAGTTGACTGATGAGCAACAAGTCCAAGCTATTATACCCTATCTTCCCAAAGCCTGGGAATACATACGTGTCAACCTTATCCACAATGATAATATTAAAATATTTGACGATGTTGCTCGATATATTGAGCTTGAGAAGGATCGCCTTCTATGGAAAGATTTATATGACTGAGTCCCAAGATGCTTCAGACTTTAGTTAAAAGAAGGGTAAGAGCAATAGGTAAGGCAAGGGAAACAATTAAGCCAATTTTAGAGGAAACAAATGCAAGTGGGGTAGACACGGAAGTGAAAAAGGCAAAAATATGAATTGCTTTAATTATGAAAAGTCTGGTCACTTTGCTTGTGATTGCACTGAGCCAAAGACCATATAGTGAGGGACAAGTATGCCTTTGTGAAATTTTATCGGATTCCATAGGAGGATATAAGATGATATTGCAAAGAGGCTGCATTCTTAATCTCTATTACGAGTTTTTATGCTCTTGAAGTTCGACGAAATTTTACATGTTTGTTATTGTTTTTTGCTAGAACTTAGTTTTAAAATTGGACTTGATATGATTGTGTGTAATTACTTTTGGATGATGTTAATTATGGCACTGGATATTTATTAATTTGTTTTGTAGTATTGGACATTATTTTATGGAGATGTATCAATCTGTATTTATTGTTGGCAGTTTCTAATAATATTTTATTAAATGATGATGTTAAGTGGTATGCTAGATTAAGACACATTGGGCAATATTGCTTAGAAAGATTAGCAAAGGTTGATCTTTTAAGTTCTATTTAAGAATATATATTTGTCTGTTTGTGAGTATTATCTAGTTAGAAAAACAACAAAATTACTATTTAGCAAGTAAATAAAGCCACATTTTCTTTTTAACTTATCCATATTGACATTTGTGGCCGAATGAATGTGTGAGCAAGAAATGACGTTCACTATTTTATCACATTTATAGATGATTTCATCGGATATGGTCACGTTTTATTTATTCTCCCATAAGTCTGAAGTATTGGACTGCTTTATACGCTATAGTAGAATGGTTGAGAATCACTTAAAATTCAACTATAAAAGCATTAAAGGCCGATTAAAGACGTTAATATCTATTCAACCAGTTTGAAAACTGTTGTGATGATAAAGGTATAGCTAGATAGCTAACTATTCCTTTCACTCTACAAAGAAATAGCGTAATAGAAAAGAGGAATAAAACCTTATTGGACATAGTTAGGTCAATGATGATGCAAGCTAATTTGCATATTTCTTTAGAGGAAATACGCTACTAACTGCGGCCTACATACTTAACCGTGTGCCATTAAAAATAGTTTATTCCCCTCCATACGAGTTATGGTAAGACAAGAAGCCTAACTTAAGTAATATACACCTATAGGGATACGCTACTTATATCTATAACATTTCTCATGAATATGAAAAACTTGGTCCGAGGGGGAAGAAATGTATCTTTATAAGATATAAAGATACTCAAAATTCTCCAAAGGATATGTATTTTTTTAGAAAGATGTAAATAGAAGTGTAATAGAAATTGAGTCATAAGATGTCATTGTTTTAGAAGAGGACTTTTCTGAAAAAGATGAGATAAATGGAAATTTTTGACTATATGAAATAGAAGATCCCGAGTTCAGTGGAAGCACAAGAATAATTGCTTTAGCTCTGATAGATAGGATGATATAGAATATCATGCTCCTCCTGAAGCAAGTGGGAGTGAATGTTGTCTGATTATGTTCCTATGGAGTAATATTATGAGCAATCTCAACTTCGATGTAGTAATCATAAAAGAATTCTCTGTCGTAGATATTAAGATTAAAGGGGAAACTTTTATGATTGCTCTAAATAATTAAAAGCCCAAGATAGTAAAAAAGGCTCTTTCTGGTCCTAAAGCTCATAAAGTGAAGGAATGGGTTAAAGCTACGAAAAAGGGAATGGATTCGATAAAATCTAATTAAGTCTGGGATTTGGTTGATTTATTGTCAGATCATAAGACCATTGTGAACAAATGGTTTCTTAAAAATTGAAAGTAAGGTGGAAGGGACAATTAAAAGATATAAAGCTCGTTAGTAGCTAAGGGCTACATACAACAAGAGAAAATTTACTATAAAGATACATTCTTTCCTGTTATCAGGTTTACGTCAATTTGCCTCATTCTGCCTATTATGGCATGGATAGACTTAGAATTACACCAAATGGGTGTTAAGACTATTTTTTGCGAAAATGGAGAATTAGATGAAGATATCTATATGGATTAACCTTTAAGCTTTGAGCTAAAAGGACAAAAGCGCAAAGTTTGCAGATTCAAAGATCCATTTATGGTCTTAAGCAAGCGTTGAGATAATGGAACCTCAAATTTCATCAAACTATATTAAAGGATGATTCACGATGATAGAGGAAGACCATTACACATATATTAAACATTCAAACATTGGTTTCATAATTTTGTCCCTGTATGTTGATGACATATTGATAGGTGGAAACGATAAGAAGTTGATTGATATTACCAAGAAATGATTATCATCGAACTTCAAAATAAAAAACAAGGGTGAGGCTAGCTATGTGTTTGGTATTAAGATCCTTAAGGATTGCTTGAAAAGACATTTGAACTTATCTTAGGAGACTTATATTAAGAAAATATTGGAGCTCTATTGTATGCATGATTGCAAGCCGGTGGATACCCCAAATGAATCTGAGCCTTAAGTCTTGATACATGTCTCAAGAAATCTAATGAAAATGAACTAATGTCCAAAGTATATTTTCTTCAGTGCTGTTGGTAGTATAATATATGTAGTATGTGCACGCATTCAGACATTTACTACACCTTTAGGGTAGTGAGCAAATTTTGATCTAATCTAGGTTTGAAATACTTGATGGTAGTCTAAAGGATATTAAGATATCTAAGAAGAACTTCAGACTATTTTCTGTGGTACCAATGGAAGGATTTGTGCTAATTTGGTAATATAGATGCTGATTGGGGAAGCGATCTTAATCAGTGCAAATCGACTTCTAAATATGCATTCTTACTAAATAATTATGTAATTTCATAGAGTAGCAAGAAGTAATCTTATATAGCTTTATCAATAGTGGAAGCTGAATATGTGGCGTGGTCCTCAGCTATACAAGAGACAATTTGGTAGAAAAGGTTTTCGCTGCATATAAAATTGTTTAAGTCAATATCTGAACCTGTAATAATTTATTGTGATAATATGGTTGCATTAACATATATTAAGGATCCGAAATATCGTTAGAAGACCAAAAATATTCATATTAGATATCATTGTGTTAAAGACTTGATCACACATAAGGAAATGGTCTTGAAATACATTCCTACGAGTGAAATGGTAGCAGATCCATTTACCAAACCAATAGCTAGGAATGCATTTGTTAGACATGTGAGATACCTAGGCTTACGTAAGATGTAGTCGACTTGTATATGTTGACAGACCGCTTATATTTTACTTGTAATGATATGAAGTACATTTTTCATGATTCGCTATTTTTATAGTTATTTATATTATATGAATATGTTGGAAATACTAATTAGCACAATTCGATAAAGTATATCGACAGATTTAGATTGACTCTCTCACATGAGTAATTGCCTCTAGCGTTGTTGAACAAGTAGAGATGAGACCAAAGTTTAGATGACTAAGACGAAGTAAGAGCGAATTTAGTCATACTATCACATAAAAAGATCGCATTTATGAGGATCAAGATGATATTCCTCATATATATAAGAATCGACATGAATGACTTTCTCACCATTCATGTGTCTATTTAGACGTAGTTGAGTATGAAACTTGACATTATTGAATGGGTAAACAAGAATTTTAGGTTTGATGCTTTTAGAGTGACAAGACTAAGACTCATATGGTGTTATTTATTTTGTAATTAAGAATGAGACATACACTTTTTCATCTTCAAAAAGGAAAGAGTTGTTCCATCATAGCATGCACTTCATATTGCACGTGCTATACAACCTAATAGGAAGAGAAAGAATGAATTCCTATTTATTCTCTATGTGAGTCATAGAAATCTTGAATATAAATTTCATTTATTATTACTCTTTGTGACTTTTGATTATATTATGATATGATGAATTAATATTAGCTATCTTATGATGTATCCTATAGTCATGAGATGATTTGACTTAATTAAACGCTCATAGAAAAGCCAGTTAATTTAGATCTAGTTGTTATGAGGGTGAAAGAAAGAGTATTTTTGCTCATACACTCATTGCTTGTATTCATCAATTGAGGATATTTCGCTTGATAGAGCTTAAAAGAACTTAGAGTATATAGTAATTATAAGAGTGATATGAGTATGGATTCTTGAGTGATTGAATAATACTCGATTATGTATATTGAGAAAAATACTTGGGGGTAAAGGAGCACATTATTAAGAGTTATTACATCATTGAGTTGATGTCTTATATATGGCCTATGATTATATTTGTATTGAAGCTCTCACCATTTGTTTACTTCAGGTCACACAATTTATTCACCTGTATGCATGATTCTCTATTCAAGTTTGAGTTGTTGGGATGACATTTTGGGATAAGCTAACCCTACTATGAATGAGTGGAAAATGTTGGGTTTTATGGGTATAGACCACCCATATGGGCTTGACCCAGCCTAAGACCCATATGAAATAATATAAAAATGTAAGTTATTTTAAAAAATAACTATCCCCTCTACATAAATTACAGACAGAAAAATGATCTTCTTCTTCCTTTTTCATTCTCAAAATTCAATCTCTCTCAATTCATCCAAGAGGATCAAAAGAATGTTGATGCCATGGATTATGCTTCGGATTCTAGTAACTGACGTTCCCGAAGCATTGAAGACATAAAATTTACGCTTTAACAAGTAAGTTTCCGCTGTCAATATCAATTTTCAGGAGGATATTAGTACAATATATCAAACTTTAGCTTTTGTTACAATAAACCAAGTGCATTGATGAACCTATCATAAAAGTTAATCTATTTAATAGGTTAGAATTAAAAACAAATAATCTAAGAGTTACAAATATTAAAGTTTATAAAAAAAGTTAGTGTATTGTAGAAAGACTCTCAAACTTTAGGAGAGTACTAATAAAGTATATCAAATTTATAGAGCTACTAGTACAGTAAGTCAAATTACAAAAGATAAATAATATTTTTTTTATCATTTCACTACAATCTAACATCTTTGTAATAGAATATCCAATTGAAAAATATTATAATAGAGTATGATAAAATAGAAATAACAAACCATATAATTTTTAAATTTAAAAAAAAAATAATATAATATATCAAATCTCATGAATAAATAGTAATTTTACCTTATTATAATAGTTGTCCGGTAATAGTTGTCCCGGTGAGAAAATAGATATTTTTCAATTATTTATATTTGAAATTGTGTATTTGTTTTTATGTTGCTTATACATATCACCATAGTTAATCAAGCAAAATTTTGTTTTAGTTCATTTGACCTTCCCATAATCTCATAGATTATGGGAAATATCATGAGGCATATAATATATAATTAAAAAAAAAAACATAACATGCCTATTTGTTGGCCTTCATTTCATTATGCAAATCTTGCTTCTAGCTAGCTTGCCTCGGCAAGTTTGCCAAAATTGAGGTTCAAATTGAAGATTTTGGTGAAAATGGTTATTGTCTAGGAGAAAAATGCATATTTTCATCTTTAAATTTTATAATCTTATGAAATTCAGTTGTCAACTTTGAACTAATTTAGGATTTTTCCCTTTTTTTTAATATATTTTTATATATACTAATTACTCATAGTTATCATTGATAATGTGTAAATCTATGAAATCATTTATTCACTTATAATATATAGCAATTCAATCCTCAAGAGATGAGATAGAATAATAAAGCTATTTTCTTACTCAACCAGAAGTCTCGAATTCAAATTATAAATATTGAAATTTGAAGAGTTTTTGCCGGTTTCCAATTTCTAAAATTTCTGGTATTTTTTCTTTTTATCGAAATTAAATTTTTTGTGCACATTTTTTTTCTTTGAGAGCTCTTTCTCTTTTTCACTCACTTTTTGGCCATTATCTAAGACATTGCGACATCAACAGTGTTGATGTGGAAGAAGTTGTTGCTTGTGCAGCAGTAGTAGTGGCGGAGTTAGGGATGGTATTTAGGACTAGAATTGAGATTGTGTGTGAAATTGAGCAACTTTTAGAATTTGATTGCTCAAAACTGGCGAAAGAGCAACCTTTATAAAATGAATAGAAGAGGAGTGACCAGTTTCTTTTTTATGTTTTTGGAAATTAAATGGTACTATGTGATTCTATTTAAAAATTAATGGTACTGTATGCGGTTGAACTTTTAAATTGAGAAGATGAATTGATAAAAAATTTATTGTGTTATGTAATCTCTTGTTCTTCTTTGTTGTTCTTTTTTTTTAATATGAAAATCACTAATGTATTCCTAAGACATATTTGAGGTATTCCTAAAGTACTTACATGAAATTCCTAAAGTATATCCAAGATATTTTCAAAATATACTTAAGGTATTCCAAGGGAATTCTTAAGATATACTGAAGATATTTTAAAGGTATATCCAAAATATTCCTGAGGAATTCTCAAAGTATTATGGAGGAATTCCCAAAGCATACATCAATGCTTTACAATGAACCATATAAATTTTTTTTAATGGTCCACAAGGAATAACACAAGTCAAACAAACACTTTAAAGGATTTATTAATTATACATTTCTTTTTCTTCTTATATTTATTCTGTTTTAGTTAAAAATGAATTAAAGTATTTTCAAAATATATTTAAGATATTCTCATGATATATACAAGGAATTTTCAAGATATTTTGCAGGTCTACTCCTAAAGCTTCGCAAATGAACTATACAAATCAATTATAAGGTTGTATAAGGAATAATACAAGTCAAATAACACCTTAAATAATCTATTAATGATTTAATTCTTCTTTCGTTTCTTTTTTAGTGAAAATTAAATTAAGATATATCCGAAATATATTAAAGGTATTTCAGAAATATACCGTATGCTCACTGTTTGAAGTGACTTTTAGATTTTGGTTCCGTTTGATATGATTTTCAAATTTCGGTAGTATTATAATTATTTTCGCACATTTTCAGTAAAATTAGGAAAAACTTTACTGACCGGTAATTTTGTAATTATATGAATGTTTTTTTTTTTTCTATTTTTATAAAATTCCTTTTGGAAAACGTGCCTAGCCCCTTAATGGCCCTGCCCTATGCGAACTAGTTCCTTCAGGATATATATAGTAATCTTACAAAATCCTATTGTAAAAAAGGCAGAGCTTAACATTTGAACCACAGGACCTACCAAGAATCAAGATACTCTTTCTTTTTGTATCAAGTGTTAATTTCCAACATAACAAATTATGCAAGTGACAGCAATGTTGCATATTTATCCTGTTCCACTTCTCTTTGCAACTTCAGTTGCTCTGCTCTCCACCAAGAGCCTTTTCATTTCTCAAAGCTTTAATTCTGGATTCCAATCAGTTGCAATAAAATTTGGACTTCCTCAATTATTCAGTAAAATAGAGGCAAGATGAATTAATCAATTTGTTAACAGACTCTATTCAAGCAGACCTGATCACAACTTTCAGCTCAACTGACCTTTAACTGACTCGAACCCAACTCGATGGTACCTAAGCGCATAAAATGGTTACTGCTACAATTGATGCCTTGATGGGCATTGGAGACCAAAGTGTTTTCAGTTGGGATAAGGTTCTGGAAAGTGACTTTCCAATCACTAACATTTTCTAGCTAACTGCACTGAATTTACTCTGTATTATATTCTCAGAAAGGCATGGAACACATTTTCCTGCAAACAAACACAGCCTTAATCTATTGATACTTTGAAGTGAAAGCATGAAGGGAAAAAAAACATATATGATGAATTTATTCATGCAAAGAAGCCTTAAATGCTTAAAGTAAGAATTTTATAGTCAAGGACCTTGCTTATTACAGCCTTCTCATTTCAAAATGAGGAACTATATGTTTTCTTTTCTGGGCAACAAACAAAACTCTCTTTTCCATAATACTCACTTACAAGCAAGCAATTGAAAATGATAGCATTGAGTCGAAAAAGGTATTTATGGCTTGGACATGAGGTGCAATTTAGCTAACCTTTTGGCTGCATTTGTTTTTTCAAATCTTTAAGAGGGCCATAACATTTCTCTTTAATCTTTTCTTTGCCACAGTTACAACTGTTTGTGTTCAAATTAGTACCACACTTCAGGCATAAACCTTTACAACTTTGATCACATATTGCGTTGATGGTGATTTCTACATGCATCAAGTCTCTTATGTTCTTCGAAATATCAATTTGCTTTTCTTCTGGAGGAAAGTACAACCTATCATCCCAATCAATTGAAGCATCATCATCATCCTCTTCTTCCTCACCATTTCCCATCGATGATCTAGATTTATCTTGACCAAAGATTACTCCCATATTGATAATACCCGGTTCTTCCATGGGCTCCTCACTTAGTAAAATAGAGAAGTTGGAGTAAATGCTCTCAGCAGTTGACTCACAACACCTTTAACACAAAATCAATTAGGTTCAAGTTCAAAGAGAAGAATAATACACAATTAATCTGAAAATCTTTCAAGTTCTAAGTAGTAATTTTAGTAGTCTTTAGAATAAGTAAAGCAAATGACATGATATATGCAACAATAAAAGAAATTGATTACTAAAATTTCCTCCTCTTTCTTTGTAATACAAATTCCCACAGGAAGAGCAACAAAATTCTGTAACACAGGAAAAAGAAATAGACTCGATTGGACCAAACATCCTCAACAAATAATTTTTGTTTGGGCAGCAAAATTTGCCTGCTTGCTTACTAGTATCATCCAACAAGTCATAAATTCAAGCATGCATCAATAATCACAAAATAAAAGCATCACTTGCATTTAACTTAGCAATGTTATATCTTCAGATTGGAAACAACATAACATAAAATGACCCTGCTCTATGTAATCAGGTGCACTATAAGTTGAACCTGATCATGCTTCTTTGTATTAATTTTCTAGCAACCACAAAGATGAATTCTTTACATTATATATCTGAAAAGAAACAGTGAAAGAAGAAGGATTAGAAAATAAAAATACCTATTGCAAAGTAGTGCTATAACAGTCTTGATGATACCATCAAGCCTTAGCTTTTGCTTTTTCCTTGTCACGTCAATGGAAATCTGAACGGGAGTGCCAGATGGGAAATCCTTCACAGCACTTGTGACGCGTAATCCCATAACCGCAGCCCTTGATTTTGAAACCTCAGTTGAAAGATTTACTAACCCAAGCCTCTCCAAAGTTGTACAGTTCTCAAAATGTGAAATGGAAGGGTTTCTCTTGTAGATAAGTGCACCTTCCCATGGTGATCCCAAGTCCTGAGGGTCTTCTTGCTCTTGATCATCCCAGTTGAAAGATACATCAGTTACCTTCTGACTGTTTGAGTCCATGGAAACTCTTGCAGCAAACTTGAGATTTCTAAGTGAACTGATTGTAAGTATTTTATATTGGTGCCAAACAATGGAAAAGCTTGGATTTGACAGAGAAGTTCTCTCATATGCCAAATTATATACCTTGTGTTGGTTACAAAGTGATAATGAACCTAGTGAGGGTGTGAATACTACTAAAGACATTTTGTTTCCTAAATATGTCAACAATCTATCTTGCACCATTATCAAAACCCAGACTCAGTAACAACGGCAAGGAAAATGAACGGAAAACTATAAGAATATTTGGATGTTTAAAAAGAAACGGTCAACCAAAATCAACACAACTTCAAGGAGTCGATTTTACCAACCAAAGCCTGCAAAAAACAGGAATTCTTTTTTAGTGTAGATCCAAGAAAAAGCATAAAAAACCATAGAAAAATTTTAGATAAATATATCTGTAATTGATTATTTTTGAGCAAACAATTTCCCAATGGGCTAGTTTTTTTGTTAAGAGCATAATCACTTTGAATCCAGTTGAGCTGTTATCTTCTAAAACACACTCCAATCCCTCAACAAAATTCAAAAACAAAATCTCAATTATAATACAGGAGGTCAAAAGCACCTGTTTTGAACATATTAACATGCAGCAGACTCAGTTAAAATGAACTACTAGCAAAAATGCAAAGAATGCATCCTCGTCCTGCCATAGCAAAAACAGCTTAAGAATTTCAAACTTAAGAAGTTGATTCTCCTCTCAAAAGGTCCCTAATTTGAATGTCCAGCTTAAGAAGTATATAATACATAATTAGATTTCTTACTTGAAGTAAGAATTATCCAACTTCAATGGCTCCTTTGTCCAAGCACCATTCAAGCCAGATATTTCCTTATGTGCCTTTCATCAAAATTGGAATTTGTTGAACGGTGTACAACTAAATAATTGCATATCTAACAAACCTACCAATGCATGACCGCCGATTAATCACCGGCAAGGAATGCCATCGACAAGCAGACGAAGGGATGCTGATGAGTTGAAATTGTAAAGGAAAGGAAAGGAAGAAAGGCTTCGGATCGAAAACTAATCCATAAGTATTTTGGCCCAAAGTGGGAAACGGCGTCGTGTTACTCAATAAAATTTTTAAAAACCCTACTCCTCCTTCACTCCTGTTGACTGCTGAGTCTGTCCTCCGGCTCACCGCCATGGTGGTGGCACCACCACCGTTCTTTCTCGACAAATTCGGCGAACCTCCTCGAACACTCAAAAAATACGACAATTTGTAAGTTTTTTAGGTGTCAGAGCAACGGCTTACAAACACAGCCTCTCCAGACCCATCATATTGGTAACATTCTTCATAATGATGATAGAAAACCAAATGAATCCGTTGACAAAGGGCCGTCTTCGCAAGAGACGACTAATTTCTTGCAACATAGAGCATTTGGAAGTGGCTTAAATAATTCATCTGTACTTTGGCATAGATTTTTCTGTTCTGCCAAGCATTGGGGCTTCAATTTTTGTCAATATATGTAACCACAGTTGGAGAAGGGTCAGACAAGATTGAGCTGATGACTGATGTCAAGCTATAGCCTAACAGGCCCTTGCTGCTAATGATTCATTGATGTGGCACATTGTTTTAGTGGTTTGAACTTTTAACTATCTCTTTCTCTGTATTGATTTCTGACAGTTAATTCCCCCCAAGAAACAATTTTTGAGAAACATTCCACAAAATACTAAATCAAATTTTACTGCATCAACTGTTCATAGCTTGTTCTTCAGAATATATTGAGGTGCCTTTAAAGCCAAAGTATATAAGTTTACATGCAGAAAATGTCTTCACCCACTAGTATTTCCTTGTTTATTTGGGTAGGGTTAGCCTCATGTAGGATTTCTATATATGCAGAGTTGGGACTTCAGTCACAACTAATATAAGAAGTTTTAGCTTAAACTGAAAATAAAATCATTTTTGTGCACCTGTTTATAGTTTAATGCCCATGAAATTCTTCTTGGATGGTCCAAAGATCCATGACTTCAAGTATTTGAACATTTAACATGCGTCTCATGGCTTCTTGGTTCTCTCTAGTTACTACCTCGAATTTCTATGACATGAATGCATTTAATTATTTTCTTATTTCTTTTACTTATATCAGGTGGGCTTCCATTGTGGTAACAACTTTTATGATTCGAGGGTTGATGCTCCCACTTGAAATAAATCAACTGAAACATATAGTGAGTTTTGAAGTATATTTCATTCACCTTATTGATTTACATTCTTGAATGATATTCTTATTACAAACCTAATGTCTTTTAATCTCAGAATGTACTGCAAGAAGTTTGTTCAGTATTCAATATTTGTTCTTACACATTGTATAGTGGTTATGGCTTGCACTTCTAGATAATTTGTCTGATTGGTTGGGAAGGTTGTTGCTTCTTCATCCATCTTTATGTATTTTTCCAGTATGATTTTGGTAAAGTCAGATATTTCAACATTACATGTGATCTCATTGAAAGTAAATTTGTTTGGTAAAATTTTGTTTGAAGTATTGTTTGTTAATTGTTCTTCTTTTTTTATTAGGTACTTGGATAGTTATTGAAACTTCCTTTTAGGAGCTTCAAGCTGTTAATTGAGCAAGTGAAACTCTAGAACTTGTACACTTATGCTGCTGCTGTAGCTGTCACACTTTTTCATCAAAATTCTAGCATTATTTGTAGGTTCATATTTTCTTCCTATTTACCCTTATCTTTGATGGTGTAAAATGTCTTCACTTTGGTGCATAGTGTCTTTGAATTCATTTTAGTGATTATGTTGCTTCTATGGTAAGAGTGATATCTGACAATGCCTTGATTAGACTGTGTCAGTATTCTGATGTGCACCCTATTTGTTGCAGCTTGTGCACACTCACAATTTAGTGCTTTGGTTTTGCAGCCATATCACTTTAATCCCTACATAAGATTTTTTGTTATTAACTTTAATTTGTTTTAGTTATCTTGCAACAAATAATTATTTTTCATATGGTAAGGGTATGATAGTTGCTGCTTCTCTGATTATTTTATTACTTTGTTAAATGGTTTACATGCTTGCTAGAGACATCCTTGTATTATGTTTACGTGTAGACCTATCTCTTCCTTGCTGGTTGCATTTTTCTCTGTTTTATTCACCCGTATTATTTAGATGGTAAACTTACATACAGGACAGATGCATGAATGTCATGACCTGGGGATGGTTTTTCTTAGAGAAAGTCACCTGGGCATTTGAGCCTACCAATGATCAAATCTGTATTCTGTAATATGTGAAGCTTGCAATATTCATAATCTCATGGTTATATATCAGTTATTGTATTTCTCTACTAAGAAATATTGTCACTTTCTTTGAGTAAGGGATGCCATCTACTAAATTCTGCTTCTGCCTTGTTGACCTTGTTTGTGATTTACTAGTATTTACCTTGAACTTATTTATACAAAATGCTGCCAAAGCAAATGCTTTATTAAAGCATTTTAACTCTCTTTCTCTCTCTCATATGCACATATTTTCAGGATTGCACAGAAGTTGCTGAAGGCCCAAAACAACTGGAGTCTGGAGATCCTATTCAAGGAGTAAGCAACTTTTCCTGTGTGCGTGTAAAATCATTTGCAACTAGGTTGCTTGGTCTTTTTCATGACTAATTAAATAGTTAATGTTCATGTTGGATGCCTGCCACAAACTTCAAATGCTGGTCTACTCGAGTTGTATAGGTCATGGGCCATATTTATGATTGCTGTTTTACTGAAACACCAGTTTTTTTGTTCTAGTCTCCATTTATAAATTGGTTCATGCTGATAAATGTTGGAATGTCGATTAACCAGTGAAAAGAAGGGGAAAAAAATGGTTTGTGACTCTCAATGGTACTAATTTAAACTTTGTTTAGCAGGTTACAAGGTGATTATGCATAGTCTTCAACTGATCATCAATACATAATTAGGTAACTTTATGTTTAGAAGCTTGCTTAATTCAAGGAAACACTGTTTTGGTTATATCTTGCTGTATTTGAACAATGATTTACTTCATGCACAAGGTTTTAAGATAAGAATTCTTGCTTGCGTTTCTGTTCTTTTAATCTCCTGACCTTTTCAGTTCTTTTTTTCTGTCTTGTTTGGGAAATTGTAGATGTGGTGTGAGTCCTCTTGCACCGCTGGTGGGGCTCTTCATTGAAGGTCCAATTTCATCTGTTCTTTATCTGCGGTAAGATATCTGAACAGAGTGTTGTGTTATATATTATCATATTGATAACACTCCAAAATGAAGAAAAGCAGGTTAATAACATAAATATACCAAAACCTGTTACTTTGTTACAAATTGGTATCAAACTTTTTAATTGTTGTAGATTGGTACCAAAAGTCTTGGAAATGTTGCATTATGGTACCTGAATCCAGTTTCCCGTAAGTAGAAGATGATTTGGACAATGATAAATTTTGATACCATTTTATGTTATTAACCTGAAGAAAAGCTGGTTAGAATGATCTCCATATATAAGTGCATCTAAGATGATTTATTTTCCCAGATCCTAAACATGGCAAAAAAGGTGACATCTTTTAAATGAGGTGGAGCATATTGGTCTATTTATTGAACTACTCTTGATAGTCTAGACATCTTTCCACTTCTGACAGCATTGACATTCTGGATTATTGCAGTGATACACTCTTGTTTTATGAAATCAAGTGAACTAATGTTTTCCTGTATTTACTCTTTGTCTCGAATTCATCTTGTTCTGCTCAGCTTTGGTTGGTGCCCCTTTATATAACCAATATCTAACTAACTACCTCGTACCTTAGTGCAACATGCATGAAGATATGGAAGGGGGTTAATAATAATATAAATGGTATCAATCCTTATCATTATATTGTGAATTGGTATCAAATATTTTAATTGTTGCAAATTTGTATCAATCATTTTGAAAGGGTTGCAATAGGTACAAACTCAAGTCCAATTTCTGGTAAAAAAATGATGCACAAGAAATTGTATATCATATCATCTTTTTTTTTACCTGAAATTGGACCTTGGTACCACATTTCAACCTTTTCAAAATGATTGGTACCAATTTGCAACATAGCAATTAGAATTAATACCATTTATGTTATTAACCAATATGGAAGGATATCCAACTGTTGCTACCATGAAAAAAGGTACATTGGGGCCTTGCTGTTGTTTCAGTTCCCTTGACCATAGAAGGATATCCAACTGATATTACATGTTAAAACGCAATTCTCATTTTCTGGGTATGCTTCCTTTTTAATCTACTAGCATGTTTATTCACCTTAGTTAGAAAACAAAAGCAGAAGGATGACAAATACCAATTATAGCTTGTTCATGAACAAAATCACTTAATTATAATCAACTTATCAATAAATTTAAAATTATACCTGAATCAACTTTTTTCAAATATCATCACTGGGAAGTAACTTGACTTACTAAATGTGTTGTACATAATTTTCATTTCTGTAATAATCCTTCTTTCAACTTTTAATAGCATTATAATCACTTTTAATTAAATATATTGCTTCCGCAATTTTACTATAGCTATCTACAATAGAATAACTCTGTCCACCAATTTATTTGTGTAGGGGAAGATTAAATATTGAATTTTTTTAGGCTAAATTAAAAAAATATATATCATGAATTTTGCGCTTTATGTTACGGTCAATTGTTAAAAATTTTGAGTTTAATTATATATACTTTAAGTTTTGTAACAAATCTGGTTTTGAGTGAATTATACCTCATTTCGAGTCTACGTGGCGATAATATGAAAAAGTATTAAAAATAGAAAATAATAACATAAAAAATGCAATGAAATTGATATGAAAAAAGTTGTCATATGGGTATAAAAATCAAAACGGTACAGTTTTGAAAACCACGTTTGGTGAAATAAATTCATGAATCTCTTTATCAAAATCGTTACTTTTTCAAAATAAATCCTGTTATAACATGATTTTATCTTTCTGTTAGTTAGACGGTATCGTT
This sequence comes from Balakata baccata, assembly GCA_949630135.1. Lineage (NCBI taxonomy): Eukaryota > Viridiplantae > Streptophyta > Magnoliopsida > Malpighiales > Euphorbiaceae > Balakata > Balakata baccata. The sequence goes on along the minus strand of CATIWF010059712.1, from coordinate 19,007 downwards.
TTAGTTTATGTGAAATGAGTAATTTGATGTGCAAAACAATACTATTTTTGTTTATATACCTATATGACAATTTTTTTTCACATTAGCTCCACTGTGTTTTCCACTTTATTGTTTTATATTTTTAATATTTTTCTATGTCATCTCCATGTGGGCTCGGAATGAGATACAATTCACCTGAGACAAGATTTGTTACAAAACCTAAAGTATATATAATTAAACTTAAACCATGTCATCACCATATAGGCTCGGAATGAGACACAGTCCACCTGAAACAAGATTTGTTATAAAATTTAAAATACATATAATTAAACTTAAATTTTCAACAAATTGGTCATAACTGTGATAAAATATAAAATTTAAATTTTTTTTTTTTTTTTTGTAAGTTAGCCTTTTTTTATTATTATTTATAGGTAGAATCATGTTGTTGTATGTAAACACTAATTTTTTTTAATGGATCATATTTGATATATATATATATGGTTCATGTGGTGTTGCGAGGAATTGGACCATATTCTATCTCATAGAATATTGTTTAGTAGTTCTCCAATATATATGATAATGGGAATGCACATACCATAATTATGTATATTAGATTATTCATATTAATTTATAATTATATTGACCAAATTTAAGAATTTTTGCTAATTTATATTGATAAGGACATTATATATTTTATTCAATAATTTTTGTGCAACACTTCAATTATTTTATCATTATCATTATCATGATTGACTAAAATACAAAATAAAGTCTAACTTTTATTTACACCTAATAAATGATTACTAAAATAAGTAATTTTAGTTATAAATTTCATATTTTTATGGTTCACCAACGTGTTGGTGATGCAAACAAACATTTGGTTATGATGCTTCAACTTCAAGCTCCAAAAAGAATTCAGTTAACATTCAAATTCTTATGGTTGAGAAAACACAAATTTACATTGCATATAATTATGTTTCATTTAATACATAAAAACCCACTAACAATAAAGTGATGACTTAATTTAAAAAATAAAAATTATATAAGCTGATAACTTTATTTAGTTATAAAAATGGCTTATACTAGATATTCGAACTCGATGCTTTATAATCATTAAGTCGGTATCATTATATTAAAACTTGTTGGTTAAAGTAAGAGTATTTAGAATAAAATATTTGAGTTTGAATTTTAACTAATAACCATTAAACTCACTCTTAAGGGGCAAAATAATTAATATGGTAAAGATTTTTTTTTTATATAGGTTTCAATTTTGAATTATGAGTATTTAGCATTTTTTAAATTTAGAGGAGAGCATGAATCCATTTTAATTAATACCTTTTGGATTATAGAACACTAAATGATTAAAAATAATAATAATTAAATTCAATATTAAAGACAAAAAAAATGGAAAAGAATATGTATATATAACTTAAACATGAAAATCTCCTTTTTGCCTCTAATAACAAACTTTTATGATATTCGGATTTTTATTATAAAATGGAAAATTTATTATTTATCCTTAGCAGTTTTATATATTATACTAGTAAAAATTATACGGTTTTCCTTTTTTATTTTATTATATTCTATTAATACGTCGTTATGTTAGGTATTTTATTAGAAAGATGTTAGATTGTGGTGAAATGATAAAAAAAATTACCTTTTACTTCCACGAAATTTGACTTATTGCATTAATATTCTTTACAAATTTGATATATTGTACTAATACTCCATAAGAAAAAGATGATATTTTTCTGGCTAACGGTAAATGTTTTAAAATTTAGCAGAAAAATTATATAGTTTAACAGAGATAAAACAAAATGAGCAAAACGTATAGTACTAGTGTAATACATAAAATCAGTAATTTTTCTTATAAAATTTGTTCAAGAAAATTTTTGGGGGACAATAATATTAAAACAATGTTAAGAATACACTCTAATACTCACTTTTTTTGATTCATCAGTAATGAAGAGAATAAAAAGAGAAAAAAAATATTTTAAAAATTTTTTCACCTTAAAGATGAATATTAGAGTGTTAAAAAGTGAAAAGTGTGGGTAGTATTCTTGACAGTATTATGATGCCAAATGGAAAGGTCAGAATCAAATAAAGTTCACTTTAGGTTTTGACTTTTGAGTTCATTGCGCATAATTGAAAAGGACAATAGTAAGTTATGAATTAAATCCACCATAGCTGCTTTTAGTATTAAGCTTTTTTTTTTTTTTTTTTGCCATCTCTAACATGAAAATGTCATTTTAATATAATTTAATAAAAATACTGTAAATATAAAAATTTATTTTCATCCCAAATATTATTTTTTACACCAAAACAGGAAAATTTATACATATTCTGTACAGTCTTTATATTTTTTTAAAATGACGTGATTATAAAGCCACACTATATTTACTGTTAAGCAGTATCCACCGTTTATGGCGATGGATATATGATATTTTTGTCTTCTTATTAAATTTTTAAAAAATATTATTTAATCTAATATTTTTATCCAAACTCTTATCTAACAAATATTAAAATCTTTATATTTTATCTACCATTTATTGTAGTTTTTTTTTAAAAAAATTTAGATAGTGTTTGAAATTCATATTGAATGTTTTAAAAATAAATTTTAAATTTTTTTATTTAATTAAATAATTTTTTTATTTTTTATAAACTATTTTTTAAAATATATTTTTATAAAAAAATATTTATTTATCTATTACTATTTTAAAATAATTTTTAAAATTTAAAATATAAGCTTTTTTCTAAAACAACACTTTTGAAATGCAATGTGAAACTGTGCTAAACACCATTTTGATATTGAATAGGAGAAAATCGCTATATATATATATATATATATTTTAAATTTTAAAAATTATTTTTAATAGAAATAGATTTAAAAATATAGTTTATAAAAAATTTAAAAATTACTTTTACAGCTTTATGCACGCTTAATATTACCGAAGGTTTGACTGTCAAACCAGCGTATAAAATGGGTCCCACTTCAACAAAAAAAAAAAAAAGCTAATCACCGTCAATCACGTGACGGCCTAACTCCAGAAAATGAATATAAGCGAATGGGAGTGTAACACGCGTCTCCCAGGATGGGTCCCACTACCAATTTGACATTCTCTTCTCAAGGATGTTTGCATGCTGGCAAATTACAATGGCCAACGCTCAATCATCAATACAGTACAACTGATTCACGTCCTCAACACAACCTATTATTATTATTAACATAAATAATAATTTATTTTTGTTGGTATCCGCTTCTATAATTTTGTTTATTTATTTATTATTTTTAAAAATATAAAATATGTTTTTCCTAAAAAAAATTAAGAAAATGAGAAACTCATGGAATTTTTTATATGATTCAATCGAAAATATTTAGATTTTATTCTGCACGATCATCATATAAAATTATAAATAAGCCTATCTATGTATAGCTAGTGAACTTTTTATTATCATGCCATTAAAATTCAATGCTACCAAATTACAAAAATGGATCACTTTTTTCACAACTTCCATAAAATCTGTCTTTTCCCTTTTATATTGCAATATTAAAAATATATAAAAAAAACTAGAGTTACCTGAACTTCATTATTATTGAAGTAAAATCATAAAATATTTTTTTATCTAAAAAAGAGTTACTAAATTTTATTTTTATTTTACTAAAGTCACTTCTGATTTATTTTTGGATATAAGTAATTGAAAATTTGACGTAGCAGTAGACGTATTACCAGAAATTGGTTTGAAATTATTTTAGTGAAATGAAAATAAAATTTAGTAATTTTTTTTATGAAAATTTTTTTTTTATAATTTTACTGTAATAAGAGCAAATTTCAGTAATCATAAATAAACACAAAAAGTAAAAAACCGATATATATAAACAAAGAAGCTAACAATTTTTTAACACTTTTTTAGATATTGGATTTTGAATTCATGACTTTTTTTATCTAAATATTTCATGGTAAATATATTCAGTGAGCTAGTCTCCATTAGCAAGGAGCTAATAAATTTTTATTTGATTGATTATAAAATCCAATAGGCTGTGAGTTATACATATAATAGAGATAATCGTTCTCTTGCATTCACTGTAAAAGTTGATAAATTCCTAATAATATTACTATATATTCGCAATGAATATCAAAATATAGAGCTTTTCCAATTTTTATATATAAAAATACTAATAAAATTATCCATTAATTTTCAAAAACTAATAAATTAGTAGAGCAATAGAGGAGAAAAGATATGATATAAAGTAAGGGAAACGCAAAGAAGAGATGAAAACTTTGAATAATAAGGACAATATTTCTGTTAAAGTTTCAGTATCCTTATAAAACATATTTTCATATAGCGTTAAATGATAAATACTTTTCAACATTTTAGTAAATTTTGCTTACTACAAAAAATCAAAACAATAAATTTTAAATTCCCTATTATTAATAGAATTAATATAATTTGAATATACATTGCATTATATTTTAAAATATTTAATTGAAACGCTTTCCACAAAAATGTCCATTAAAATTAAATGAGAAAATTAAAAATTACTATTTCTCATTTTCTTAAAAAAGAAAAAAAAAAAAAGAAAACTAATTTTTCTGTTCTACGGTTTCTACCTGCCACACATTCTCAGAATCTGAGCGCGTAATCCGATGAGCCGATATATTATCGGGTCGGGTTGTTGGCCCGTAACCCGATATGAAAGCCCGTATAAAAGAAATTCACAAACCTTTCACAATATTTTGCACTTTTAGTTGTTTTCCTCAGCGAATGCTCCTGGGTTCTCTACCAATAACCAAAAAAAAAAAGAAGCTATAACCCGTTATACTCACTATCGTCTTCTACCTCTAGGCTCCACTATTGTCATATTCATGTAGAAAAGGTTCAAGCTTTTGCTTTAAAACTCAATGTTCTGAACTGGGCTACCTCCCATTCTCTAGCAAATATTTTTTTTTTTGCTTGAGTTTTTCTCTTACAGGTATATATACATATATGTTCAGTGATTTTCATATATTGGTTTTTATGCTTTTGTCACTATTACTATCATTATGATTAAGTCTCCTGGAAATTTGGAAGGAAGCTATTCTATAAAGCAATGGTAATCCAGCATTGCTGTTTTGGATTTTGCTTTTGCTGAAATTATATTTATGATTAATAATATGTTCTTGTGGTAGCTGATATTAATTACAGGATTATGGCTTTTTATTTATTTATGGTCTTAGCTGTTTTAATTTGGTTTTTCTCTCTTTCCCGATTGAAAGAAGGATAGGCTGTGGGCAACAGAAGAGAATGTGGATGGAACGATTGTTATTTTGGGTTCTAGATTGTGTCGTCTCTCTTTTGGGTTCAATATTTACTTGTTTGATAACCCACCGCCGTCTTGTTTTTCTTTTTATCCAATATGTGAACACCAATGATGAGTTATAGATCTAAAGCTGTTTATGGAATATGCATTGATTCTGTAATGATAATTTTCATTCTTGCATAGAGTATTGTGTCTGTTCATTTATTTGTTGTCGATGTTTCTTAATGCTCCATTTTTTGGTTAATTTATTTATTTACTTTTACTCATTATGTTATTTATTTTCTATTTATTTACTGGTACAGGATGGTAGGCTCAAGATTGCAACCATGGTGGAACCTTCTAGCTTGTATGTTATTGCTGGCCAAAACAGAAAGCCTTTATGCTGGAATTACTTATGTGAAAAATGCAGTGGCAAAAGGAGCTGGTCAGTGTGTAATAATCTGATAAATTTTGTTTTTTTAATTATATATATATTTATTTATTGTTTTGGTTAATTTGTGAATTTGAATTTTTCTGCAGTTTGTTTGGATGGAAGTCCCCCAGCCTACCACTTAGATAAGGGTTTTGGTACAGGCATTAATAGTTGGTTGGTTCACTTTGAGGTTTGCATTGTGCACTGAAAACCTTTAATTATTTCTTTCAAAAAACAGAAGGGACAATATATATTAATGTTGCGATTGATACATGGAAGATGATGGGAAAATCTATGAAATTCTATCATCACCATTATTAATTTTGGAAAACATGTTTTTTTATCCAACTCCTTGGATGTGAAAAAAGCTTAACTTTTGATTTTAGATGAAAGATCTTAGATCATTTGATAGTATGAAATTAAGTAAAATGATTAAAAAGATGGATGCCCATCAGTTCATTTATTTCTGAAATGCTTTATTACATCATATATACTAGGTGAAGTCATGAAATGTATGATCTAATATTCTCCTTGCTGCAATATGCCTTTTCTCTCATGGTTGTTAGGGAGGAGGATGGTGCAACAATTTAACAACCTGCCTTTTCCGGAAGAATACTCGTTTAGGTTCATCTAAGCAAATGGGAACCCAAATTGCTTTTTCTGGGATTATGAGCAACAGGGGACGATATAATCCAGGCATCACCAAATATTTCTTTTTCTAGACCTTTGTATTGAATTTTAACACCAACAATTTTTTTTACGTTTATTTTTTGGCAATTTTATCGATTTTTTTGGATGTTTAGATTTTTACAATTGGAATAGAGTTAAGATCAGATATTGTGACGGGTCATCATTTACTGGCGATGTGCAAGCAGTCAATCCTGTAAGATACTTAAATTTAGCGGGAGCCAGCTTTAAAACTTGAGAAATTTTTTTCTTTAATCAGATAGTAATTTGATCAGGCTACTAACCTTCACTTCAGAGGAGCAAGGATTTGGCTTGCTGTCATTAAGGACCTACTAGCTAAAGGAATGAAAAATGCTGAAAATGTAAGATTCATTTTGAAGATTTATCCACACTTTCTGTGTCTCTTGTCCCTTCTCTACTGAGCTTTTTTTCTTCTTTTCCAATTTGTCATTACAGGCTCTTCTTTCAGGTTGTTCAGCTGGGGGACTGGCTTCCATTTTGCACTGTGATAGCTTCCGAGCTCTCCTACCTATTGGTACTAATGTAAAATGCCTTTCAGATGGTGGTTATTTTATCAATGCGTAAGCTCATTGATGGGACCTATACCTCTGATGCTATACCCAAAACTATGAAATTTTGATGTATGCATATCTTTCAGCAATCTAATCATTTAGTATTTACAACAGAAGAGATGTTTCAAGAGCACCACACGTACAAACCTACTTCAGCCAAGTGGTTTCATTGCATGTATATCTTCGCTTTCCCTGTTTCTAAGATGAATATCATTGCTTAGTTAGCTATGCAGATCATCCCATCTTTTGTTTCATTGAAAACAACAAAATATTCATTGAAAATGCCAAGTTACATTGTTTTCAAGTGAAGGGTAGACTCCTAATTCAGAATTTTTGATGCTTTTTAGGGATCAGCAAAGAATTTGCCGTTGTCATGTACTTCAAGATTGAATCCTGCACTGGCATGTGTATTTTGGTGATGTTGGTTTTGTGCCTTCACCATTTCCTTTGCACTCTTGCTAATACTTCTTAGCTATTTGCAGTGTTTCTTCCCACAATACGTGGTTCAGCAAATTCGAACGCCCCTTTTTATTCTAAATGCAGCTTATGACTCATGGCAGGTTAGGGCATTAATAGAGCTTTGTAAACACAGCCATGTAATTAAGTGCTTTTAGTTTTATATAAAATAGGTTGTGTCATCTCATCCAATGCTATTAGATGCCTCAATCTATAGTAGGATAGTGTGGATTGCAAAAATGTTCTTATGCTTATTTGTGGTAAATTTACACCAATCATTTTCTTGGTCAAGACTCATTGATTGCATTTAGAGTTCACATTGAGGGTGAAAGGCAACTTCTTGTCTTAAACTTCATATACTTTGTGCACTGTAAACAGTTGGATTTCAGTAAATTTTTGCTTTAGGTTCTTTTCCTAAGATAAATACTGTGTGATTGGTTTTCTTCTTTTTCTTTACCAAAACCATAGTATCATTTTCCCCAAAATTTTGTGTAATTAATTTGCATTTGATGCAAAATTTGGATTTTTTTTTTACCCCAGAAGTAGAAAAGAGGCATTCTAACTTCTATTATAGGGAATGCTTTCACATTGTGTTCTTCAAAATTGATACAAGTTTTAGAAGATAGCCTCACCTTCTTTTCAATTTTTTTGTTCTTCTGATTTTCTTGTTGCTTCCCGCAAATTTCTTTTTATATATCTGTCATGCGAGTATTATTCATTTTGTCAGTCTGTTCCCTTGCTAAAAAGAATAAAATACTAGAGAAGAAAATGTTTGTATAAACAAATTCCATGACAAATATTTCTAGTGCTCAGTAAAAGATGTCTGACATATTCATAACAATCATATGCATTTTGTCTTTCAGATGAAATTCTTATATGTCACATATACTTCTTATTTTGTTAATTCTTCATATTATTCAACTGAGTCAGATAAAGAACATTTTAGCACCGGGTGTTGCTGATCCCCATGGCACCTGGAACAGCTGCAAGCTTGATATAAACAATTGCTCCCCTATTCAACTCAAAACCATGCAAGGTAACTGAAACCAAGCTAATTTGCAGAATTTAGTAGTCTTCCTATTTCGTATTTCATGTTCAGTTTTCACCAAGTTATATTAAAGCTCGTGGGGTTAAAAAAAAAAAAAAAAAACAGAGAACAGTATTTCCATCCAAAGAATTAAAAATTAAAAAGAGAAAACTTTTCTAATTATTTTTTACAAAAATCCTTCAAATAAACTCTAAGGAGCTGGAGCAGCCACGACGAATCAGCTTACCTTATACTTTGGTGGACTCGCTCTACAAGTGTTGGAGACACCAATAATAACAATAACAATGACAAAAGATATTATGCTCTTCTATTCAAATTATTTTGCAACTAGCGGCCAGAAAATTTTCTTAATCATGTATCTTGGGTTTATTTTCAGATTTTAGGTTGCGGTTCTTGAATGCACTGTATAGATCAGTTAACTCTTCGTCCAGGGGATTGTATATAGATTCTTGCTATGCCCACTGCCAAACTGAAATGCAGGAGACATGGTTCATGCCTGACTCTCCAATGCTCAGTGAAACAGTAAGAAACTAAAAATTTTCTCCCTAAAATCAATTCACTGCATTTTCTTTTTCTTGATTTTTTTTTTGTGTTTTAATCCCAATTTTTTTTCATTATTAAGCTTTCAAAAATTAACGAAGATTTCATTTTCTAATATATATCATGCAGAAAATTGCCAAGGCAGTGGGAGATTGGTTTTATGACAGGATTCCTTTTCAAAAGATAGATTGTCCTTTCCCTTGCAATCCAACCTGCCCCAACCCTGGTTTAAATCCGCGTCGTCAACCAGTAGTATAGATTTACTTATTCAAAATTCATCCTTTTTTTTTTATTATTATTCAAATTTTTTAGCAGAAATGAGCTCAAGTAAAAGGAAAAAAAGAAAGAAAATTGCAATTGATTAAGGCTTTAAAATAAGCAAATGCCATCACTACACCAAACTTGTGTGCTGGGTGTCTGCCACAATTGTTTATGTATTCAACTATTCCACATAAATAAAATCAATTCTTTATTTTCTCAGTATTAGAAGGATCACAGTTCCTTTGAAACATTATTATATTCTTTTAATAAACTATGGCAGAAACTACGTGGGAGCGTGGGTAGGGCTCTGCTGGATGCTCATCCTGGCAAAGACCATCTACATTTCTCTGCTTCTATGATTTGCCAAAACAGGCTTCTCTTCCACTGTGTGTGCGTGTGTGTGTGCAAATTCTCCAAAACTGACTTCAGGTTATGCTCATAGTAGCATAGTTGGTTCTGTTTCGAAATTTCTGAATAACTTTGAAAGAACTACAAGTTTATAACCATAGAACTCGTTAAGAAGACTTCATTATATATAATAAACTCATTCATAATGAAACAAAATTGGAAAAAGAAAATTAAAAACTGCAAGAAAAGGCGGCACTGGCATAATGCTTTGACCCTTTCTTCTTGTTTCTTTTTATATGTTTATATATGTGTGCATACCCAGAAGGGTACAGATGAATGCACTTATCATATGCTAGTAAAGGAAATTGAGATGGTAAATGGCTTTGGTTTGACTGAAAGGGAGTGCAGCAACAGGAAATAAGAGTTTGCAGAGAAGTCTATGGTGTTGTTTATTATTGGCACTTCAATTGGCATTGGTGTGAGTTTCAAAAATTGAAAATAGTGATGCAGAAGATGCAATAAGGTTCCTACAATCACATTCACATATAAAAAGATACCCTTTATCATCACACTCTGTCCAGAATTGAGAATTCAGGTAAGTATGAATGTGTCAAACTTGATAATCAAAACTCCAAAGAGTTACTTACAGACTATTTTATTTGCAATTCCAAAAATTACATATTTGGAATAAATGAATCACTTATTATAATTCTTGAAATTGAATTCCATGAAATTGATTTTAAAATGAGCAAATTAGCCCCTAAACTATAACGTATGGAGCAAGTCATCCCATTAACTTTGATTCAGTGCAAATAAGCTCTTGAACTTTAAATTCAATACAAATTAGCATATGAACTATACTTTATGAAGCAATCCACCCCTCATCAGACCGAGTTAGTTCATTGTTCTGATTTATGGAGCCTAATATATAAGGGGCCTAATTGCATCAAATTTAAAGTTCGAGAGCTTATTTGCACTGAGTCAAAATTGAGGGAGTGACTCACTCTATATGGTATAGTTTATAATCTAATTTACACCTTTAGCCTATCTTTTATTGACAAAAATTGTAATACCTTTAATTTTCATAATACATGATTTAATTATTTTTGTGGATAAAATTCTGTAAAATCCAAGAAATGCCACTGACTATAAATATGGTGTCAGCTCTCTCTCTCTCTCTCTCTTCTTCTATCTTCTTCTCTTTCTCTCTCTTCCTCCCACCACCATCGCCATTTTCGATCACCACCCAAACGACCTCCGATCAATGCAAAATTCAGGCTACAAGTAGATTTCAACCTCCCCAACACTTTGGTAACGTCAAATTTTTAGAAATCCGGCCAGATTCACCAGAAACGGAGGGACAATTTTTCGGCGTCAGGCTGCCCCTACCAATTCTCCACCTTCCCGGCCTCTTTTTACCATTTTGACACCGAAAATGAGTTCAAGAGGTCCAAAAATCTTGGACTAGACCTTTGGAGCTCCGAACATCGTCATTTGAGGCTTGATTGGAGTTCGGGTTTTCTCGACGAAGCCGTTGGAAATTTTGTAGATCTAGGTGTTTTCGGTCACTTTCAAGATACAATATTTGTACTTTTGGACTTCCCACATCCTAAGGGAGCTATTGGTACCCTTTGATCGTCATTCTGTCGTTGTCGGAAATTATCCGGTCATCGGAGTCCGATAACCATTAATCAGAATTTTTAGGCAGAATCTCCGGCTCATTAAATCGAGTCATCAGATACCAACCACACCTTCGTACTATTTTTAGATACTGAGATATGATTTTATTTGTGAAATTTAAGTATATTATTTAATTAATGTGATAAATTTATTTTATTTAGTAATTTGATGGATTGCATGATTATAGAAATTATTAAAAAATATATTTAGAAATTATAATAGAATTATGAGGTGGTTATTAGTGAAGTTGAATTATGGATAAGTTATGAATTATTGAGTTGATTATGTATGTTGATCGAGTATATAATAAATTGGAGATTCGGATTGTAATTGACTGTGTTGAGATGATGATAATATATTTTATAGAATTATAACCTATAAGCGAGGGGTTGTCTAATTTTTAAAGGAGGTGCTGCCGAATTTTCGATAGAAATTACGTTACAAGTTTGAATAAAGGGTTTTACAAGGAAATCTTAAAAGAGTCTAAGCTTAAGATTTATTCTTAATATTATATTAATATTCCTTATATTTTTATAGATTCTTCAGTGGCCTCACCAACTGCTTCATAGTCGTGAAAGCAGCTAATTAAGGATATATACAGATTTGTAAGTTAATATCACATGATTTTATAATATGCTACCATTTTCCCTTACATTTTCTCTGGCATGCTAAATAATAATAATAATAATAATAATATTATTATTATTATTATTATAAGCTTTAATAGACTTTGCTGGAAATGTGATTGGATGAGACTGTGATGTGATTGTTGAGATGAGAACTATAGCAAAACGTGCTACTTGATGGGTTACATCAGGACCGTGTGTATACCAGTAATGATTTTATGATTATTGATGGATTAATAAGATACCCTGGTCGAGTTCGCCTCTCAGGGAATGAAATATATTATGATATGATATGTATATGGATGTTGAGGGTGATAACCCTAGTTCAGTTCATCTTTTAAGGCATCGATACCATTTGGATAAGTGAACAACTGGAGAGAAGGACCCTGATCGAGTTTGCTCTCAGGGCGCCAGTCCTTTGGAATTAAGAGAGTCATTGGTTAGTAGAATGGAGATTTAGGGTTCTACTTGAGTTACTCTCCTAATTGTTTGATAATTGATTTTTCATGATGCATGAGCTCATTACGTGTATATATATAGTATTAGTATAATATTGTGCGATTATATGGAAATATGTCGAATGAGTATACACTCTCCCTTGGTGATATTATGGTTATAAGTATACATTTAACAGAATTTATATTATGCAATGAAATATTAGAATGATATTATATTAAAGCATGATTGAGATACGAGGTATATTTATGTTTAGGCTTGCTACATGTTTTGGTGGCCTTAAGCCTACCTATTCCTTAGCGCCGGTCACGGTCCCTAGTTTGGGTCGTGACAAAGTTGGCATCAGAGCTATAGGTTTAGTTTTCCTATGATCTAAGTTGTTAGCTTTTTGTACTGCGGAGTTAGGATCGAGTTTATCTTTACATGTCATATTTGACTTTAGTTTCAGCGTAAATCGATAGAGAGTTTATTATCTTTCTGATATCTACATGTTTATTTTCAATATGTCAAGGAATAGAGCGATAGTAGCTGTAGCATCAACTGATGAGGCATAAGATGAGGTTTCCGCTCCTCATGCAGTTATAGCTCCGATATAGAGCACTGGGAGTTGAAGGTAGACCTCGAGTTGCTACTCGACGGACTTAGGGTGAAGTTCATGAGATACTAGTGCTAGAGGAGTATCAGCTGATGATTCTATTACGGGTATGGTTGGCATATAAGCTGGTATGGAAGGAGTCCAGAGAGCTATAGAGCAGCTTTTAGAGTACCAACAATCGGCTGCACAAGCTTCTCTGCCTAGAGTTGGTGGATCAGGATATATAGGGATGATGTCCCAATGTTTGAGTATATTAAACACAAACCTATTGATTTTGATAGGATTAAGGGAGATCCCATAGATTTTCTTGATGAGGTTGAGAAGAGGGCCTGAAATGGCTGGATTCTCTATGACCGGTATTGTATCGTAGTGGTACAGGGACTATATATGACCTTTTCTAAATGATATGACCTGGAGATAGTTCAGGACAAGATTTGAGAATTACTTCATTCCTTTTAGTCTCAGAGAGGAATATAAGGTGTGATTTAAGACTCTGGTGAGAGGTGATATGTCAGTGGCAGATTATACCAGACAGTTTATACAGCTCAGCATGTATGCTCCATATGTAGTTAGTACTGAGGAATTGAAGACCAGTAGGTACATTTCAGGTCTTGGTCTAGAGTTTGTTTCTTTGGTTCAGTCTAGAAAGAGCAGTTTTCTGGAAGTTTGTGATATAGCTAGGCAAATGAAGTAGATTTGAGGAAACATGGCATTATTTCTGATGAGGGTAAGAAGAAGAAGAATAAGATAGAGGGACAGTCTAGTACTCAACCTTCAGGAACTTTCTTTGGTAGTGGAGATTATTCTAAGAGTACAGATCATCGGTTTAGACAGAGAGGACCTCGTGGTTATAAGAAAGGTAGTCGTCACCAAGATAATAAAGGATTTAGACCAAGTCAGGGATTTAGTGGCAGTGGACAGAGTTCTGGTCATAACAGTGCTAATTCTGGCCCCAATGTTTATCAACAGTGTGGCAGGTCACATTAGGGACTTTGTCTTTATACTAGTGGTGCATGTTTTCGATACAACGAGATGAGTCATATGGCTAGATCATGTCCTCGATTTTTGGGACAACATACCTTTTCCTAAGTATCATCTGGAAGTGTTGCCCAACCAATGTATTCAGTTGTTCATAGTTATTCATAGGCAGGTTCTCAGTTCATAGGCCAACAGGGCTGTGGTTTTGGTAGTAGAACATTAGGAGATAGGACAGGTGGCAAAGATTAGAGTCAAGCTTCTAGCTATTTTTAGGCAAGCTGTAGATAGGCTAGAGTGTTCACCCTTACTCCTCAGGATGCTAGAACCTCGAATGTAGTGGTGTCAGGTATTATTCCAATATGTTCTTTTGAGGGTAGAGTTTTGTTGGATCCGGGTGCAACCTTTTCTTTTATATCCTTAGTTTTACTTTGAGGTTAAATAGACAACCAGCTAAGTTGGAGATTTCTTTATTTGTGACTACTCGTTTGAGTGATACTTTAGAAGTGGATGTCGTTTGTCCATCTTGTCCGGTCTATGTAGATGGTAGAGACCTTCCAGCTGATTTGATTTTTTTAGATGTGATGGACTTTGACGTGATATTAGTTATGAATTGGTTAGCCATGCATTATACTACTTTTGAATGTAAAGATAAGAATGTGATTTTTAGAATCTATGGTGATGATTTTGTTTTCGAGGAGATATGAGTGTATCCCCAGCTAATATTATTTTAGCTCTCACAGCTAGAAGCTTATTACGTCGTGGTTGTCAAGGTTATTTGGCACTTGTTAGAGATACCTTAATAGAGAAGGTCAGTATTAAAGATGTACCTATTATATATGAGTTTCTCGATATATTTTCTAGATGAGTTGCCAGGATCCCCACCTGATAAAGAGATAGAGTTTTGTATTGATATGCTACCCAGCACGACCTTTATTTTTATGCCACCCTATAGGATGGCTCCAGCAGAATTGAAAGAGCTTAAAGAGCAGTTGCATGATTTGTTGGATAAAGGTTTTATTAGACCTAGTACCTCTCCTTGGGGTGCTCATGTTTTGTTTGTGAAAAAGAAAAATGGATCTCTTTATCTCTGCATTGATTATAATCAACTGAATAAGGTGACTGTTAGTAATAAATATCCACTTCCTCATATAGATGACTTGTTTGATTAGTTACAAGGTGTCAAGTGTTTCTCTAAGATTGATTTGCATCCCGGTTATCACCAATTGAGGATACATCTACAGGATATACCCAAGACAGCATTTAGGACCCATTATGGCCATTATGAGTTTTTGGTGATGTCATTTGGACTCACTAATGCGCCTGCAACTTTTATGGATTTGATGAATCGAGTATGTAAGTCATTCTTGGATCTATTTGTTATTGTCTTTATTGATGATATTCTGGTATATTCTCGTAATGAGGAAGAATATGCAAACCATTTAAGAATGGTGTAGCAAACTTTAAGGGAACATCAATTGTATGCTAAATTCTCTAAGTGTGAATTTTGGTTAGAAAGTGTTGCTTTCCTAGGACATATGGTGACTAAGGATAGTATCCAAGTAGACCCTAAAAAGGTAAAGGAGTGACTAACTGGTAGAGGCCGATAACAGTGACTGAGGTCCGTAGTTTTTTGGGTTTGGCAGGTTATTATCGTTGCTTTGTGTAAGATTTCTCGAGAATAGCTTCACCTTTGATTAGATTGACTCAAAAGAATGTCAAGTTTCAGTAGATAGATGGTTATGAAAGGAGTTTTCAAAAGCTAAAAGATTGTTTGACTTCGGCTCCAATATTGACCTTACCATCTAGAATAGGAGGCTTTACAGTGTATTGATGCTTCTAGAGTTGGTTTAGGGTGTGTTTTGATGTAGCATAGTAGAGTGGTAGCCTGTGCTTTTAGGCAATTGAAGAAATATGAACAGAATTATCCCACTCATAATTTCGAGATGGCAGCAATGATCTTTGTACTTAAGATTTGGAGACATTACTTGTATGGCGGGACATGTGAGATTTATACAAATCACAAGAGTTTGAAGTATATTTTCCAATAGAAGGAGTTGAACTTACAGCAAAAGAGATGGTTGGAACTACTCAAGGATTATGATTGCAATATTCTTTACCATCCTGATAAAGCTAATATTATGGTAGATGCTTTGAGTAGGAAGTCCTTTAGTAGCCTTGCACATATTATTGTGGAAAAGAGACCAATAACTAAAGAGTTGCATGAGTTATATGATCATGGATTGCAATTAGAGGTGATGGATTCTAAAGTACTTTTAGCTCATTTTAGAGTTCGGTCCGTACTTGTTGATAGAATTAAGGTAGCACAAGATCAAGACCCATAATTGAGAAAGATTATGGATAAAATACAAATTGGTCAAGCTAAGGATTTTGTGATAGATAATGATGGAACTCTTAGAATGGGAACTAGGTTGTGTGTTCCTATAGTAGATGATCTAAGGAAAGAAATTATGGAAAAAGCTTATTACACAACATATAGTGTTCATCCAGGTTCTACCAAGATGTATCATAATTTGAAGAGTGTTTATTAGTGGAATGGTATGAAGAGAGATGTGGCAAAGTTTGTGTCTAGGTGTTTGACTTGTCAATAAGTAAAGCTTGAGCATTAGAAGCCATCAGGATTATTACAACCCTTTCCTATTCTAGAATGGAAGTGGGAAAGAATTACTATGGATTTTGTGTCAGGATTGCCTATGATATCTACAAGATATGATTCTATTTGGGTGATTGTAGACCGATTGACCAAGTCAGCGCACTTTTTACTTGTGAAGATAACTTATTCTGTGGCTAAGTATGCTAAGTTGTACATTGAGAGAATTATACATCTTTATGGGGTTCCGATTTCCATAATGTCAAATAGAGGACCACAATTTACCTCGAGATTTTGGATCAAGTTACAGGAAGAGCTTGGTACTAAATTAGACTTTAGTACAACTTTTCATCCTCAGACAGATGGACAATCAGAAAGGACAATCCAAATATTAGAGGATATATTGAGAATGTGTGTTATGGATTTTGGAAGACAATAGGATTGGCACTTACCTTTGATTGAATTTGCTTATAATAATAGTCATCATGCTAGTATTGAGATAGCACCATATGAAGCATTGTATGGCAGAAAGTGTAGATCCCCTATATGTTGGGAAGAGGTAGGTAAAAGGAAATTGATAGGTCCTGAATTGGTTCAAATTACATCAGAGAAGATTCATATCATTCGTGAGCGTTTGAAGATAGCTTTCAGCAAACAAAAGAGTTATGCAGATCCTAAGAGGAAACATGTGGAATTCAAAATTGGTGAATATGTGTTTTTAAAGGTGTCACTATAGAGAGGAGTAATGAGATTTGGTAAGAAGGGAAAGCTGGCTCCATGTTACATAAGACTTTTCGAGATCCTAGACAGAATTGGTGAAGTGGCCTATCAGTTGGCATTACCCCTAGAATTTTGCCATATTCATCTTGTATTTCATATTTCTATATTGAGGAAGTATGTTCCAGATTCTTCTCATGTGTTGCAACCTCAGAGTGTTGAAGTGAATGAAAACTTATCATATGAAGAACAACTAGTATAAATCATAGACACTCAAGTAAGACAGCTTCGTTCTAAGAGCATAGCGATGGTGAAGGTTAAGTGACAAAATCATTCATATGAGGAATGTACCTGAGAGTCAGAGCAGGAGATGTGAGATTCCTACCCATATCTCTTTCAGTCTTAAGGTAATATGCTTTCTAAAAATTTGAGGACGAATATTTCTTTAAGGGGAGGAGAATGTAATACCCTTAATTTTCATAATACATGATTAATTATTTTTGTGAAAAATTCCGTAAAATCAGAGAGTTGATATAAAAATTACGAAAATGCCACTGATTATAAATATGATGTCAGCTCTCTCTCTCTTTCTCTCTTCTTATCTTTCTCTCTCTTCCTCCCACCACCATCTCTATTTTCGATCACCACACAAACGACTTTCGATCAACGTAAACTTCAGACTACAAGTAGATTTCGACCTCTCTAACACTTTGGTAATATCAAATTTTTAGAAATCCGACCAGATTCACCGAAAACAGTGAGACAATTTTCAAGCGTTAGGCTGCCCCTACCAATTCTCCACCTTTCCGCCCCCTTTTCACCATTTTGACACTAGAAATGAGTTTAGGAGGTCTAAAAATCTTGGACTGGACCTTTAGAGCTTCGAACATTGTTGTTTGAGGCTTAATCGGAGTTCAGGTTTTCTCACCAGAGCCGCTGGAAATTTTGTAGATCTATGCATTTTCGGTCACTTCCAAGATACAAGACTTGTATTTTTAGACTCTCCATATCCTAAGAAAGATGTTGGTACCCTTTGATCATCATTCTGTCGCTGTCGAAAATTTTTTGGTCATCGGAATCTGACAACTACTGACCAAACATTTTTGGGCAGAATCTCTAGCTCGTTAATTGAGTCATCCGTTAGCAACCACACCTTTGTACCATTTTTAGATAGTGATATAATTTTATTTGTAAAATTTAAATATATTATTTAATTAATGTGATAAATTTATTTTATTGAGTAATTTGATGGATTGCATGATTATGGAAATTATTGGAGAATATATTTAGATATTATAATAGAATTATGAGATAGTTATTAGTGAAATTGAATTATGGATAAATTATGGATTATTGAGTTGATTATATATGTTGATCGGGTATATAATAAATTATAGACCCGGATTGTAATTGACTGTGTTGAGATGATGATGATATATTTTATAGAATTATGACTTGTAAAGCGGGGGGTTATCTAGTTTTAAAAGGAGGTGCTGCCGAATTTTTGGTAGAAATTATGTTACAAATTTGAATAAAGGTTTCTACAATGAAATCTTAGAATAATCTAGGCTTCAGATTTATTCTTAATATTATATTGATATTCCTTGTAACACTCTCTCATATAATTAAGATTAACCCAACTATATAAGCAAGTGTTATAGACTTTCCGTTATTGAAAACTTGTGAAAATTTAAAACTTTTTCTTTTCCTTATATTATTATCTCTTAACATCCTTTCATACAAAT
>CATIWF010059711.1:0-20186 GCA_949630135.1 Balakata baccata | reverse complement strand
AGTTTTTTTGAAGACGATTCAATGAATTCACACATACAAATCAAAATACAAAAAATATCTATTAAATTAAGTACAGAAAGAAATAAAATAAACTTATATTAATATAACAAATGAATTATTATTAATAAACAAATGAATCTTTTACTTCATTGCTAATAAACTTAAAGTTTTGAAACAAAATGAACATGTAGTAATAAACTAATGAACTTTTATTTTATTCGTAATGAACCTTTTAATAATAAACAAATTAATCTTTCTCAAGAAATTCATTAAATTCTCTTGAGTAAAATGCATTGTGTATATTATTTAATGAATATTATATTATTTTCTTTAATTTTTATAGTAATAAACTAATGAATCTTTATTTTATTTACAATGAACCTTTCTTAATAAATTAATAAATATTTCTCAATAAAGTAATGAACCTTTTTCAATAACTAGATGATGAATATTTACGATTTTTTATAGATATAAATCCATCAAATCCTCATGAGGGAGATATATTGTGTATATAATTTAATGAATATTATATTATTTTCTTTAATTTTTGGTAGTAATAAACTAATGAACCTTACTTTATTTGTAATGAATCTTTTACTTCATTGCTAATGAACATAGAGCCTTAAAACAAAATAAACATGTAGTAATAAACTAATGAATATTTTATTATTCCTAATGAACCTTTCAATAATAAATAAATGAACATTTTCAAATGAACTAATAAATACAACCACAAAATAGATGATAAATATTTTCAAAATTGTCACTGTATATTTAATAGCTATATAAGTTTGTTTTATTTGCAAAATTGTCATCGCTTCTTACATGTGTAATGGACACTTGATGTTAGAGATGTATCCAAAAGACAATCACATTAGGCACTTAGTATACACATTCATAAATGCATACTTTCATTATATTAGTATTCATTTGCATATGAATTGATATAGATTTTAAACTGATTAATGAAAGTTTATGATATGAAATATAACATGAAGGAAATCACGATGAGATCATGATAATGAGATTCTTATCATGTATAATTATGTTAGTATCTAAATTATTCCTAGTCATAGGATCAATAAGATAAGACATTATTGATTCGGATAGACTAGCACATGTTATACTCCTTGATTGGATCAAGTAGTAGATCTCATAAGCTGTGAGCATGAGATGTTCAAAGTTAACATGTTGATGTTTACTAAGAGTAGTTAAGTATATTGAATGACCTGTTATGAGATTATCATATGTATTATCTATTCAAATGTGAATAATAGTCTCATCATATCAATGATGCAAGTATCTTTAAACTTGAAGTACTCAAAGATATCTTGAATACTGATTATATGCTTTGACTCTATTTCTTATTGCCTCATAGAGGTCGCTCATAGGGTGGTGATTGGATACAACTTGAGGTATTTGAAGGGAATTGGGTAGCAAATAGAGGATTCATTGCTCATGATAGAGGGAGAGTATACCCACGGCCTCTTGTCGGGTCATTACTTGGGAATTTCTGGCCAAAGTGGAAATGTCATGAAAATGGCTTTCAGTGACGTGTCTAATTGAGTAATGAGTCTGAGTGATAAGATCTAATATCACTTGAGTTTGGTGTAACGTAGTCAGTTTAGTAAGAGCTGACACATAGTCCATGCTCTGAATTGAGTGAGATATAGGATGGTGAAAGAACGAATTGCACATATTATTGTCTATAGAAAAGTCTGTAGTCAAACCACTGAATTTCCTATTAATTGAGAGTCATGATGTATTGGTACATACCGCTTATGACTTGCTCGAATTAATTGTTAATTCGGATGACTAATATAACTGAGAATCTAATGTCACATGTATTGAAAGTGTGAAGAATGAATAAAATGATCTTAGATGAGATCCAAAATTATGAAAGAATTATTTAGAGTCTGATCATGATAGGATTGTGGGAAAAATTCGAGAAAAATCCATTAGGGGTCACAGGCCTGCAGCAAAGCTACCAACCTTGGGCTGGTCGTACCTTGGCCCCTGGCCAGTGTGCGCAGCTTGCAAAATCAATTGCCAATTGACCAATTTAATGGCAAATTACCAGTTTAGCCCCTCAAACCATTTTTGGTAATTTTGTCAACCGTACGGTGTTTAAGAATATCTATAAATAATATTTTTACATCAGAAACATACTGATAGTCTCTACAAAATAATTTGATAATTTTTCTTATTTTTCTCTCTAAGAACACTAGTCTTTGCTAACACATAGAGTGTGTTTAAAGCACACCCTAGTAGTTTCATTCTTCCTTTTCATGTGGATTATCATTAGAAACGATCTAATATTGGATTGTTGCGGTTTGCGACAACCCAACAAAAAAGAAATTTGGAGAATTGACACAAAAAATTAAAGGTATAATTTCTAACTGTATTTTTATTAAATTAATTTTAATGACACAAGTAGAATCCTATGATTCAGATTTTGAAAATTTTAATTTTCGCTACTATTTTATTAATATGATTCATCATCAAAACCCAACATTTGGTCCACAATGCTCCATAGACCGGATGTATGATATAAGGCTTCACCTACAAGTTCTCACTCTCATTTAAATGGATCGGCCCATCAATTTCAACAATTTCAATAAAATTAATATAGGTTTTCATAACGAATAGGATTTCGATCAAATGATATGCTGGCTTTTGGTCAAATTGTTTCTTAGATATCATTCATGGAAAGAGTGTATGGAAGTTCTTCTAGTAGAGAAAACTACTTTCTCTAAGTAAGCTTGTTGGAACTTTAGAGAGAAACGAAAAAGAAAAAAAACACTTTGTAGGCAGCCAAAAGGATCAAATAATACTATTTATCCATTATACATTATTTTAGCAAACAAATCAGAAAATCATGACCAAATTTGAATCATTCTTCAACAATGTTAGCTTGAGCTTTCATTTTGAATTCTCTTTCAAGCATACAGAACTTTAATTAGAAAAGGGTTGAACCATGTAGTAAATTATTATGTTGATATATATTCCTGTTCATGATCTTAGTCTCCACCCAATCAAGCTTTCGCACTATTGCATTCTTCATAAGAAATCATTAGCTTATTCATTGAATGCAGTCTAAAATGGTAGATGATAGCACTTGTCTTCACCCTTTGTTCCTGTAAGGTAGAAGGATGAAACTGTTCTGGTACAGTTATTCCGATACTTAAATTAGAGAGGGAGAAGAAGAGAGATCAAGAAAAAGGAGAAAAAATGAAGATTGAAGAGTATTGGTTTATTCTTGCTTGTCTCTTCGCCGACCCTCTTTACATCTCTATTTCCTTATTTATAAAGTTTGTGTAATCATTTACTTTTATAGAGATTAAAAAGACTTATTCAGGCTATAGCAGACTGAGTGCTTTGACAGGGACACGTCATGTACCTATTTTCGTGTGACAGTGGCTTTTGTGGGCATGCCCCATTTCTTTGACACAGATATCAATAGAGATTTCTAGTTGGCTGGAAATCTCAATTTTTCTAATTGTTAGTTAATACATGTGTTGTGTTTATGTTGTTGCTCATATATGAGGCATTAGCTTTGTAGTTAAGCCTCTATCAAAACTGGTTACTCCATCATTTCATTGGACTTGTTATTGTCAAAATAGCATGTTTACTTTGGTTCGCTGTCATCAGAATAGAACCGAACTTTGGCATTTTGATTATGTTGCATTTGACTAATCCCAATATCTATTTCCACTTGGGGAAAGAACTTCATGGTGGTTTGAATAATAACATAATTTGCATGTGGAATACGGAATTAATTAACATTCAAACTCAATTCATATCTTTGTCTACTTCAGGTTTTTGATTCTCTTTTCCTATCAATAATTCTCTCTCCAACTATAGCAATCCTTTTCGATTGGATGCCTAACAATGTGCTAAGGGTCTCATCAGACCTTTGTTGTTAAAACATTCCTTTTAACAATTGTGGGTTTTTGTAGCTGTTCTCCACTGGAAAGTGTGGCTACCATGATCATATGCTGCTGTAGGCTGTGCTTTTGGATTTGATGCTGTTATTCCTTGCGTATCTGTATAGTGGATTGTTTAAGTATGTTGTATGCATTTTAGACCTTCATCACTTTCTTTCTTATGTGCTATTAAGATGGTATTTATTCAATTTCCTTATGAATGATACCTTCACAATCAAAGTCTAGAATCATAGTAGGTGCGGTGCGGTGATTGTTTTCATTTTTATTTTATTTTATTTTTTTGTGATGGTGGTGTGGTGAGATTGATTTAATTGTTAAAACATATTCATATAGTTTCTGTTATAAATTTAGTAGTTGTTTCAGGCCTAGTATATCATTTTTTTTTTTAAATATGGTATCGTAATTAGTATGATTGTTATAGAACGTGTCGAGTAAGATCTCGAAAGGTAACAAAACACTTGTTTAAGAATTTTAAAATAACTGCACAATTAGAGTTAAAGCTGGAACTCAAAACTCTTATTAAGCTAGAAGAGTTTCGTACTAATTTATAACACTTTTATTAGGTTATGTCATAAGTTTATATATGTATCAATGTATAGACAAATCTAGAAGTTCAAGGTATAAATTTTCCTTATTCAATGATAGAGTTGTATATTGATAAAGTTGGTATATATCTTTGAGAGCAAAGGGTATCTATTCAATCCCAAACATTTTAGTGATGACAAGACAAATTACCAAAAAATTCATGCATAAAGCAACAATTCATGATGACCTTATGGATATTTCCAAAATGATAATCTCATTTTAATTTTTTTTATGAGGAGCTTAATCACATCACACTTGCTCCATTCATATTTTTGTAGCAAGATAAGACATCATTGACATTATTCTAATGATGTCTCCTCCTGTTTTGCTCAAAATTGCAAAAAAAAAAAAAAATGAAGATTTCCTTTGGGATATTATATTCAGCTCCAGCCAGCCAAGTAAACATTTTTTCATAATGCAGCAACTAATTTTGAGAAAAAAACTTGAACTAATTTTTTTAATGATTTGATTCGAAATTAGAAGAAACTCGAAAATTATTTGAGCTTAAATTTTAATTTAATGGATTGAGGGTGTAGTTTTGGTGAGAGTTATGTACTCGTTGATTTCATTAACCACCAGTTACATACAGGTCAGGATTTTAAGTTAGGAATTGCAAAAAGCCAAGACATTAAGTCAAGGATATAAAATTAAATTTTCAATATCTTTCAACAAGAGTAAATATTAAAAAAAATGATATAAATTTATATATTATTATACGTATTTTAAAAAGTTGAGGGATATATTCATTTTTAAGTGAATGTGGCTGCGCCACTTATAAAGAGATCCAGTCAAAATTAAGTTTCTAATAGGTTGAGAGCGATTTATTGCTGAAAATTAGAGTGAATTACGCAGACGGTACTCTAATTATGTAAATTGTAACAATTCAGTATTTCAAAAATTATTTTAGTTATAAAATAAAAGTTGAGATAATTTTTTATTATAAATAATATTTGAGATATTAAGTTATTATGATTTACATAACTGGAGCACAATCGGTGTAATTCACCTCCTGAAAAAAGCCCTTCTCTACAACACAATTACTGTAGAGGTACTCACATAACACTAAGCTTGTTCTCTTAGGATTTGGGAATGGTTTGTGTCGCACATGATGATATAAGATATTTTTATTGTACGATACGGAACGGCCAACTCGTTATAGTTAAATTTTTATAAAATTTTAAAAAGAGTCGCCATCAATCGTAATTGTTGGATCGATTGATTTTCTATTAAATAAAATTTGCGTTACAAAATAATGGTTTGGGGATCAAATAAATGGAGAAGTTATTAGCATCCCAATTCATCTAATTTTGTTAAGATTTATTATTCTTATTGTTATTTGTATGCTTATTTTAGTAATATATTATCCACTTCCTGGATAAAGTGAGGTAAATTTTTTTTAAAAATATAATATATATATATTTTTGAGTTCAATTATTTTTATCATCTTAGTGGAATTAATTTGATTATTATTTTTTAAGTTACATATATCCAATTCTTGGATGTACACAAAATAAATTAATAATATTTTTTAAAAAAATTATATCCAATACCTAGATATAGTAAAAATATATTTTTATTAGAAAGTTAGACTTGATTTAAATCAAATGCCTATGTACCCATTTAAGGGATCAAAGTCTGCGTAGTTCGAATTAAATTTATCATTTTAGAAAAAAATAATTTAGAATAAATAAATTGTCATATTCAATTCTGAATATGACTAATAATAATAATAACTTTTGTAATGCATATAAAAAAAGATTGTTGAATTTATTATAGCGAGATATATGTAAAATTTTCAAGTATTATAGTAATGCATATAAGTAGAAAGAAAATAATAAAAAAAAAATTGTTACTCATTATTTTTTTAAGTGTTATACCAAATTTTTACTTTTTGTTTGTACGATAAAAAAAAAAAGAAAAAAAGTTATTTCTTATTATACCTAACTTTTATTTTATTTTATTTTATAAACATAAAATAATGATATTTATTACGATCAAATTCACATCTATCATTTCTAATTTTATACTATATATTTTATTTTTTTGAATTTATTATAGTGGAGTATATATATGGAGAACCAAATATGTAACATTTCATATATATATATATATAATATTATTTTATCACCTTAATAATAATAACATTTTATACATAATTATTTTTTTATGAAATGACAAAAAATATAGGACAAATTTGGCATGCTAGATCAAATTTTTACTTTTTATTTGGAGAAATAAAATTTCATATATTTTTATTATGTCTACTTTTTATTCTAAAAAATTAACAAAATAATGAAGATTCATACATGAATAATAATAATAATAATAATAATAATAATGGCAAAAAAAAAAAACAACCGCAGAGTGGAAACATAGGTTTTTTTTTACTTGATTTTTCCTTCTTTATTTTTATTAGCACAGTTTTTTTTTAGGAAAAGAAAATCACATCAAACTATTTATTATCTTTATAGATATCATTAATAAGTTTATAAATGAAAGTCTTTTTATATATATTTTTTAAGATAATACTCCATAATACAAATGTTAGTATATAGATTTCAATAAATGATAGTAACAACAATACTAATAAGTAGAAAATAAGTAAATAAAAAATAAAATAAAAAAACAAAATAACAATAAATATAGATCACAACATAAAATAATAACATTCATAAAAAAAATCAACATATAATAATGAATAACTAAAACTTATAGATAGGGAGATATAACAATAATAACAATGAATGAAAAGAAAAAACATATTTTTTAATCATGAAATAACAACTAAAATAAAGAATATATATTTTTTCAATAGAACACATAGATCATAAATTATAATCCCTGTAATTTATGATGATAGTAAATACTAAAATTTATTTTTTACTCTTTTTTTTTTCTTTATTCTTTTTTTTTTCTCTTCTCTCCATCCTCTCTTTTTTCCTTTCTTTCTTCCTTCTCTCTTTTTCTTTATTCTTTTCTCTCTTTTTCACTCTAATTTTTTTCCCCCACTTCTTGCCGTCTAGATTGCCTCCTTTTATAGGACAAAAAGAATTTTTTGTCTTTTGTATAATTTCTTTGACCAACGTGTTAAAGTAAAAATTAGATTTGATAGAGATATGAGTAATGTATTTTTATTTTGCTTTTCTTACAAGGACATAATTCATTGGTAGTCCATACTTCACTTTTTATTTTCTATTTTTATTTTTATTATTTCATTCAGTATTTACGTAATTACTCATTGTGCTTATAACTAAAATGGGTCAAACAAAAGTCCAAATAATAATTAGAAAGGCCAATGAAGAAGGATGACATCTAAACGAAATAGTGGTCCAAAACAATTAATATATAAAGTAAATTCATGTGAAAATTTTAATTACTTGCTCTTATATATTTTTTGTATCTACAATTGCCCTCCTTTGCATATCTCTTTATTTATAAGAGTTATGCAAAGTTACTAATTAATTTAATATGACTAAATCTTGACAAATGATTAATTGAATGAGATGCGAGTGCAATAAGATCTACGGGTAAAAATGTGCATGTGAAGAGAATTGATAAATATTAAACTCTTATCTTTGACAAGTTTGAAAATTTAGTACAGACATGACTACAACTAAATTTCAAGGCAAAGATATACATTTACAAAATTGATTGGAATGTAACTGCCAATAATAGATGAGATGATTAATAATTATGGAAGTGTTATCAAAATGTAATTTGAAAGAAATTGTTGGAGATGCAATTGCCAACAATTTATAAGAGAATTGACAATTGTGAAAGTGTTGTCAAAATTTGAAAGAAATGACTGGAGATATAACTGCTAGTAATTTATAAAGAAATCGACAATCATAAGATTTTTACCACAAATGAAGTTTGAAAAATTAATGGAGATGTGTAAGCCACTAATTTCTAAAGAAATATTATTAGCTAAATGAAAGCATAAATCATAATCTTAATTGGCCTTGATAAGAATGTGTAAAATGATCACATGTATGCATGTATATAATTCAAAATTATTATTATTCATTTATATCATTAAAATCATTATATCAAAATAGTGTATACATTCCCATTTTCGTCTTTTCTTTTGTTTTCCTCATTTTCTCTAGGACTGTATATAGGTAAAAATCCATGAATGAAACAAATTGATAAGAAACGCCACGCTCTTTTGCATATCATTGTCATTCCTTCTTTATTCTTTCTTAATATGTAAATTGATTCGATCGTTTGCATGTGCCAGCAATTTCTTCTAAAGTTATCTTTATGATTCAAAGTATATATAATTTCATAGAGTGGTCTTTTCAATCATTTCATGACTTTAGTATTTAACAAATGCATATTCTTTTTGTTTTTTTTTTAATAGGTGAATGATTGTGTTTTGAGGAATGAGAGAAATATGAACTTAGGTAAAAAGAATGAAAAATCAGTTTGAATTTGACAGTAAAACACATATTTTATTTGATCTTAACAAATTAATACATTATTTCAAGTATAATACTTTTTGACAATATATGAGTTTATTGCATTTGGAAGCTTTTTTCCATCCATATTTGTCAAAATTAAAGTTCCTCCTGAAAATGTCTTTTTCATCGTGTATGGTCCTTCATACTTCGGAGTCTATTTTCCTCTAAGGTCAGCTTGTTTAAGGTCAGCTTATTTAAAATACAACCTCTTGATAACAATATCTCCCTCTTGGAATTGACGTAACCTCATTTTCTTTACGTGTGTTTTAATTAACCTCTTTTGGTATAATTATCCATGGCATAATGTTATTAGTTGTTTTTAAAATCGTGAGCCACCATACGATAAATGCTGACAATGTAAAAAGGTAAATTCAATACATTCATCCTGATACGCCCATCATGGTGATAGGATATCGACTGGAACAAGGTTGGAGGCACTGCTTCCACATGAACATTATTAAGGTGACAAAGTGGCCTTTTGATTTCTTGCCACGTCTCTGGATCTTTTATTGGATCAATTATAGGATTCTCTCTATGATGCTTCCATACATCAACTTGTGGATAATAATGGCTCATTGTCGCTGCATATCTCATTTCTAGATGCTTATTAATATTGAATGTTACAAATAGATATGGCTCGTCCAGTTCTTCCTCAAATACCTCTTGCCATTCATCAGTAGACATGAATATCGTCAACCACCTGTAAAAATATGGACGTTGTTCGGGCCATGCATTCCATTGGCTAAAACAGTTAAACAACCGTTCTTTATCTAGTATGAACCCAATCTTATACTGTTTAGCCAAGTACCATAAAAGGCAGTATGCTTCCTTAGGAAATGTAATTGTATCAGCACCAGAGTCATAGAAATAATTTAGGAATGGGTATATTGGTCTCTCATACTTCGGAGTCTATTTTCCTCTAAGGTCAGCTTGTTTAGATAACAACCTCTTGATAACAATATCTTCCTCTTGGAATTGATGCGACCTCATTTTCTTTACATGTGCTTTAATTAACCTCATTTGGTATAATTATCCATGGCATAATGCTATTAGTCGTTTTTAAAATCCCAAGCCACCATATGATAAGTGCTCACAGTGTAAAAAGGCAAATTCAATACATTCATCCTGATACGCCCATCATGGTGATAGGATATCGACTCGAACAAGGTTGGAGGCACTGCTTCCACATAAACATTATTAAGGTGACAAAGTGCCATTTTGATTTCTTACCACGTCCCTGGATCTTTTATTGGATCAATTATAGGATTCTCTCTATGATGCTTCCATACATCAACTTGTGGATAATAATGGCTCATTGTCGCCGCATATCTCATTTCTAAATGCTCATTAATATTGAATGTTACAAATAGATATTGCTCGTCCAGTTCTTCCTCAAATACCTCTTGCCATTCATCAGTAGACATGAATATCGTCAACCACCTGTAAAAATATGAACGTTGCTCGGGCCATGTATTCCATTGGCTAAAACAGTTAGACAACCGTTCTTTATCTAGTATGAACCCAATCTTATACTGTTTAGCTAAGTACCATAGAAGACAGTATGCTTC
The DNA here is from genome assembly GCA_949630135.1 of Balakata baccata. NCBI lineage: Eukaryota > Viridiplantae > Streptophyta > Magnoliopsida > Malpighiales > Euphorbiaceae > Balakata > Balakata baccata. The sequence continues at coordinate 9,623 of CATIWF010059711.1, read as the reverse complement.
CTTAGGAAATGTAATTGTATTAGCACTGGAAATATAGAAACAATTCATGAATGGTTATATTGGGTACCAAGCCAAAAACTTCACAGGAGTGTCATGAATCCCGTACTAGTGAAGCAAAAGTGATTGATAATTCCTAATCATCTCAGTATCTCGGAAAGCCATAGTTTCTTTCAGTATAATGAAAGTTAATTCTGGTAGCAAGTTCCCTGCTGTATTTTCATGTCTAGGAATGAGAATGACATTTTCCATTTCTTTCAGCAACCTTTTACTCAAAAGTTTATGATACTTTATGCATATGCAAAACAAACAAGGCCAATTAGATTATAGAAATAAAATAAAATAATATATATATATATATACAAGAAAGACAATTCTAATAAAATCATAAAATATTAGGAAAGAGAGTGTTTCCTTATGTACTTAATATTGGATTTCTTAAGGCGAATTGGATGATCAAGATGATTATTAGGATTTTTTTTTTTGTGAGTTTAAGTTCTAATCTAACATGGTGGACAAAGTTCAAATGGTTTATGGTGTTCAAGCCATGACCAATTCACTGTCATCTATTTCTAGATTAGTGAAGGTTCTTTTGATTAAAGTCTTACCAAAAGAAAACTTGAGTGAAAACCTTTCACGAGCCTTACCAAATTTCTCATAGAGGCATCCTTACTTGGTTCTCAACCTAATCCTAATAAGGGTAATAGATCAATACATGTTGTTTAAGTGTGTGCATGTGATAGTGTATATTGTGTTAGGGAACATTTACCATACTTAATCTACCTCTAAATTTAGCATACAAATAAATGCATAACAAGATAAAATAATAAATTAATATATTAGCTAGATCCACTTTTTTTTTTTTTTTAAAAAACAAAGGCAGTCTCCATTGAAGTTGCCAAGCTGTCGCACATAGGGATATAAGATATTTTTATTGTATGACGTGGAGTGGCCAACTCGTTATATTTAAATTTTATGAAATTTTAAAAGAAGTCGCCACCAATCGTAATTGTTGGATCGATTGGTTTTCCATTAAATAAGGTTTGTATTACAAAATAAGAGTTCAATGATCAAATGAATAGGAAAGGTATTAACACCCAAATTCATCTAATTTTGTTAAGATTTATTATTCTTATTGTTACTTATATATTTATTTTAGTAATATATTATCCAATTCCTGGATAAAGTGAGGTAAATTTTTAAAAAAAGATATGACACATGTATATTTTTGAGTTCAATTGTTTTTATCATCTTAGTGGCATTAATTTGATTATTATTTTTTAAGTTACATATATCCAATTCTTGGTTGTACATAAAATAAATTAATAATATTTAAAAAAAATTATATCCAATACCTGAATATAGTAAAAATATATTTTTATTAGAAAGTTAGATTTGACTCAAATCAAATACCTACGTACTCATTTAAGGGATCAGAGTTTACGTAGTTCGAATTAAATTTACCATTTTAGAAAAAAAACATTTTGAAATAAATAAATTTTGTCACATTCAATTCCGAATATGACTAATAATAATAATAACAACAACTTTTGTAATGCATATAAAAAAAGATTGTTGAATTTATTATTATGAGGTATATGTGAATTTTTCAAGTATTATAGTAAAGCATATAAGAAGAAAAAATAATAAAAAGAAAGATTGTTGCTCATTATTTTTTTTAAGTGTTATACCAAATTTTTACTTTTTGTTTGTACGAAAAAAATATATTTCTTGTTATACCTAACTTTTAGTGATTTTTATTAGGATAAAATTCACATCTTCCACAATTTCTAATTTTATATACTATATATTTTATTTTTTTGAATTTATTATAGTGTGTTATATATATAGGAAACTAAATATGTAATATTTCATATATATAAATATAGAATAATATTATTTCATCATCTTAATAATAATAACACTTTGTATATAATTATTTTTTTTTATGAAAGGACAAACAAACAGGACAAATATGGCAAGCTATATCAAATTTTTACTTTTTATGTACAAAAATATTTATTTATTTTTATTATGTCTACTTTTTATTCTAAAAAAATTAACAAAATAACGAAGATTCATACATAAATAATAATAACGATGGCAAACAAAAAAAAAAAACAACCGAACAATGGAAATATAGGTTTCTTTTTACTTGATTTTTCCTTTTTTTTTTTATTAGTACAGTTTTTTTTAAAAAGAAATCACATCAAACTATTTATTATTTTTATATATATCATTAATGGGTTTATAAATGAAAGTCTTTTTATCTATTTTTAAAAAATAATACTCTATGATACAAATGTTAGTATATAGATTTTAACAAATAATAGTAACAACAATACTAATAAGTAGAAAATGAGTAAATGAAAAATAAAATAAAAAAGTAAAATAACAATAAATATAAATCACAACATAAAATAATAACATTTATAAAAAATCAATATATAATAATGAACAACTAAAATTTATAGATTGAGAGATATAATAATAATAACAATGAATGAAAAGAAAAAAATATATTTTTCATCAAATAACAACTAAAATAAAAAAAAATACATCTTTTCAATAGAATATGTAGATCATAAATTATAATATCTGTATTTTACAATGATAAATCTCAAATACTAAAATTTTTTTACTCTTTTTTTCTTTCTTTCTTCCTTCTCTCTTCTTTTCTTTCTTTTTCACTCAAAATTTTCACTCCAATTTTTTTCTCACTCTTCTTCCCGTGTACACTGCCTGCTTTTATAGGATAAAATTTTTTTTCTGTGTTTTGTGTAATTTCTTTAACCAACGTGTTAAAGTAAAAATTAAATTTGATAGAGATATGAATAATATGTTTTTATCTTGCTTTTCTTACAAGGAATCTAATCCGTCAGCAGCCCATACTTCATTCTTTATTTTCCATTTTTATTTTTATTATTTCTTTTAATATTTACATAATTATTTATTAGGCTTGTAACTAAAATAGATCAAGTAAAAAACCAAATGACTATTAGAAAGCCCAATAAAGAAAGATGACCTCTAAAAAAATAGTGTTCCAAAACAATTAATATGTGGAACAAATTAATGTGAAAATTTTAATTACTTTTTATTATATATTTTTTTCTATCTACAGTTTGAACTCAGATGTCAATGTGTGTGTTTTTTTATTGAATTCTGATTATGTACCAATTTATGTGATTTGGTTTTATGTATTTAATTTAAATTTCTATAAATATAGTTTTTTTAATTAAATCTTTCTAATCAAGTTTCAAAATTAATTATTCATGAATAAATTGATATGATCTTGTCTTCAATGTAGGGGAACCATGTCAAATATTTTGGCACCGTATGAATTGAAAATTTTTTAAATTTATAAAATTTAAATATATGAATTGTAAGAATTTTATCATTTAATTTAACTATAAAATATATAAATTGATGATGTAGTCTTTCTTGCACCCATATATAGTTAAATAATCACAATATATGAATTTAACATTTAGTTTCCAATTTTATTCTTTTCTAACAATAGATATAATTGCTGACATTTATATAACTATATACTTGATAACATTTATATGACTATAGATATAAATATATAACACATAAGTAGAATTATTCTATATATATAATTGATGACACTTATATAGTTATACACAAAAAGTGGCTCATTTACTGACATTTATATAGCTATATCTAGGAAACAACATACAAATGTCAATAATAATAAAAAGAAATAGTTTTTATTGTCATTTTAAAATTTAAGATATTTCTAAAATAATATTAATTTGTTAGGGCCAATTTTGAAATTAAAAATATTTGAAAACAATCTTTCATTTTTAATAAATGATAGACTTTGCAATTTCCCATTTAGAAAATAGAAAATTAAAACCTATTAAAATGAAGAATTTTAGTACATGAATAATGTTATAAAATTTATAAATTTTAAATTTTTTTAAATATGTAAATGATAAGTTTAAAATAAATTTATAGATAATTTCAAATCACTCATCCAAATCATTCAATCCAAACTAGGCTTTGTCGTTTTGTTTTTTTTCCTTAAACTCATCAATGGCAAAAAAAAATTGTGACTGTTCTGTGTACGCTGTAAGATTCTCAAAAAAAAAAAGAAAAAAAAGTGTTAATGGTTATACACTGTCACACGGTTTATTGAAAATCTCACGCCTAAAAATATCGCGGTTTATTGAGCAGAAACCAGACTGACACCAACAAGCGGTTATAATTTAACTAAAAGAGCGAAAAAAGTCATAGCCGTACACGTAAGCAAAATCTGGGTCCCTTAACATCTTACACGTAACCGCTCTGTCAACCTAACGTTTCTGTTATGATCTTATATAAACTCAAAAGCCTAACATCGTGGGGTCCACCGCACGAACGGGTCTTATGGACACGTCATCAAATCTCTGTCGTTTATGATCCTTCTTGATCACTTCTTTTGCCAACTTAACCAAATTTATGTATTTATTCATTAATTCTTACTTTATAAATATGAAATCAATTATAATTTTTTATATAGCAACAAGTTACTAACTTAATCAATTAAAATTTTTTATAAAATGAATTTTAGCTATTTTTATGAAGTATACTATAAGTTTATAAACTATAAAGTATTAAATTAAATACTAATGAGAATGGATAGAGGAGCGGAGGCATTTTACTTACTGAAAATGAAAATGAGAACCTCACATTATGGTTATTGAGAAATGCTAATAATACTCTCTATTTTTTAATGCTTTTTAATATTTAATTCATAATTGATTGGTGAAAATAAAGAAAAAATACTTGGTTTAAAAAATTTTTCTCTTCTCCCGTACTAATTAAGAGATGAGTAACATTATTCTAATCCATTAATGCATGTAAGTTCAATTATTATTTTTTTTGGGTACATTGTGTAAGTTCAATTATTATCCTCAAAGAGTGTTTTGGATCTTGCGACAGTCAGCAATAGGAGTAGTTTTCTTCTTGTCCAAACTCAAGACTTGAACAGTGGAGTAAAGCAGTTTTCTTTTAATTTTTCTTTAATTTTTCTTATCCACATAATGAGTAAGCAATTACGTTAAATACTCTTTAGAAAATGTTTATCGTTCTTTCTATATCACACACTTTAAATTAGTCAGAGTAATTTCAGATATAAAAAAACTAACTATAAAATTTGTCAAACAAAACAGAGTTTTAGAAAGTGGAAGAGCCAAGACCCTATAGTTAGGAGAGCAAATTTATTTTTTTAAAAAGAAATTCCTGAATTAGAGAGGCACATCTATTTTTTAGGGAAAAAAATATTAAAAATAATACAAATTTAATACTATTATATTCATTATAAAAAATTAAGGGAGAGGACAATTACCAATTTGAGGTATTTGAGATTATTGTTAAGTGTTTTAAAAGCATGTTTTGAATTTTTTTATTTAATTGCCTGGTTTTTTTAATTTTTTATAAATTATTTAAAAAAAATTATTTATATATTTCTACCAAAAATAATTTTTAAAAATTTCAAAAAAAATATAACTTTTTAAAAAAAGCGTTCTTTCTTTCGAAACTCAAACTGGATAATCACTTGAAAGAAAACGTGAATCCCATAGAATGAGAAACAAATCCCATGTTCTAAGGTTTTGGAACTGAAAAACACAGAAATTTGGACATACAAAGTGCTTTGACAAATGTTTTTGTCTTTGCATTTACTATGCCCCATTGATTTCACCCATTTGGCCCATTTTCCCATATTCATTTGACTACTTCTCTTCATTTGCCCTTGGTTTTTGAAATTCTTTATTTTCTTTCTTGTTTCCTTCCTTTTTCACTATAAAGAATTTGGATTAAAAATGTGTGAAAATGTATCTGTGAACAAAAATACTAGCAATACTTGTTCGTACATTTTCTATCATATATTTTTAATATATAAAAAATATATCTATTTACTTATAAAATTAAGTTAATCTTTAATAAAAAAGAGATATATATTTTTTTTTGTATTGAAAGTATATAATAAAAAATGTATGAAAAAATATTTGTAGCACTTTCGTGTGTGAATTGTATGCCTGATTTTTTTTTGGGTAAATATATATATGCTTTGTTCTCATTCTTGATTATTTATTTGAGCCTTTTTTATATTTTATTGAAAGAAAAGAAAAGGAAGAAAATCCATAAAAGTGTCAAAAAATTTCTTGCAAAAATAAAATTAAAAAAAATATTAATGGGCACTAAAAGCAAGTGGGAAGGGGTGGAGTCAAATCCGAAGCCCAACAGTGGACCAAAACTAAAGGCCCGGCCACCAAAACGGCGACAGAAATGGAACGGCACGTGAACTTGGCTTTCCATTCCACGTGTACTTTTTTTTTAATTTAAATAACTATGTTTTTGAATAATTAACAATCTCCTTTTTTCTACAGACTACAAACTAATATAGATTTACGCCCTAAAGATTCATTAGACAACAAAATATTCTTTAATAAATTTTAAAAGTGTTTCATATTTAAAATTTAAATTTAAAATATCTAATTAAAAGAGAAATAACTTATATTATCTTATCTTATATTTCATCCTGTCTTGCATTTTTTTTTTACTTATATATTATACAAATAAATGTTTGTTGGGATTGTTACTGTTACCAAATAAATGTTAGTGTGGTCTTTCTCTGTCAAAGTATGAAAATAGTCAAATATTTATATAAATATTATTTTATTATAAAATTAAAATACGGGGATTTGAAAAATGGTGCCTTGCAAAAGAACTTATAAGATAGGCAACCGATTGCAAATAATGATGTGACATTTACACGAAAGAGAGATAATTTATAAGATTGTAACAAATGAAACCAAAGAAAGAAAATTTTATTTGAATAAAAAATTTAAATAGATCTCATTTTTATTATTTTACAATATTTTTAATTATAAAGAATATATATAATATATTAAAATATTAATTGGATCCTCCAAAAAATTAAATTAATATCAATTTCAGAGATAAAATGAGTTTGAAAGTATAATTAAAATTTTGCGTGTTAGAAGAACCACACTTTGCACTTGCATGCTCTTAGTGTTCTATATAATATATTAAAATATTCACAAGTTTTAGCAGTATAAACATTTGAATGGTTTCAAGAATTCTGAAGGGTTTAGGGCAGTTGGATGTAAGGCAAATAATGCATTTGCCAACTAAAAGAACACCAAGAATTCTGGAAACTAATCTTGCTGTAGAATATTCCAACTGTTAATACACAATAAAAATAAAATAAAAACCTTAAATAACATAAAACCAAACATATCAACTCAGCACTTCACCAGGTGAGAGTTAAGTGATCTGTCTGTCTGTAGGGTTAAAACGCGCATTTTGTGAAATTCCACTAGTGACAGAGTTAGTAACACTCTCTTGAAGCACACATGCCTCACACCCTTCTCCTAACGGATTTTACTTCCATGTAACTATCTAGTAATCTAGATTTGTGCAGAGCAAATTAAGAGATCACAAATTTCACTTCTAAATTTTAAAAATATTTCATATGCAAAATTCAAATTCGAAATCTCTAGTTAGAAAAAAGAATTCTTGTCATACTATTTCAAAGGATCATTAAGAGGGTTAAGTGCTCACTTCCAATACAAGATGCAGAAGGGCATTTTTATCCTCGAGTTTTATTAATTCTCTCATCAGTATTTTTATCCTCGAATTGAGTTTTATTAATTCTTTCATCAGCGGGTTCGAATTGAAACAGTAACTCAGCATTCTAAAGCATAGCTAGCAGAAAGAGGAAAAGAAGATCAAAATTCAAAAATTAATATATTTTTCATTTCTAGCTCATGCAGAATTCGAATTCAAAATTTCTAATTAGAAGAAAAAATTCTTATCATTCTGTTTCAAAGGAGCATTAAGAGGATTGAACTCTCACTTCCAATGCAGAAGGGCATTTTTATCCTCGAGTTTTATTAATTCCCTCATTAGCGGTTCGAATTGAAACAGTAACTCAGCATTCTAAAGCACAGCTAGGAGAGCAAGAGATCAAGATTCAAGCACTAATATATTTTTCATTACTAGCTAATGACCAAACTGCTGCAGTGCATTTTTTTGGCACACAGCAAGAACGTAGACAACAAAACCTGAACATAATATTGGCAAGAAATATTCAGTACAATAGAAACCGAACCGAAAACTAATCAGAAACATATTTGAACAGAGATCAGATCAACTCGAGTAGTCAATATTGGAGTTCTATATTTATTTGGTCCCTCCCAGCTACATGACATGAACAGTTGCAAAATCTTAAAGATATAGTTATGCTAATTTAGCATCTATTCTCATATCCAACACTATCACATTATGCAAATATGCTTAGAGGACCGGTCTTATTCGAAGCCTCTAGACCATTTTCGCGATTCCGAATCCCTGTGATCCATGGCCTGAAAGAAGATAATGAACAGTACTAAATAAAGTTCTCTTAGAAGAAATAACATTTCAATATAAAAGATTTTGCTTTTACTTTTTCCTTTTTGTTCTTACCTTCCAATGTTGTCATTGCTAGTTGGATTCATCAGAATTGTCAATCTTTTTGCAGTTTTTTTAAAGACACTGCAACGCCAACAAGAACAAGATGGAAAGATTAAATAAATATAGTACTAAAGCGACTTGCATCTATAACATCAAACTTAGCTGCCATATTGACCTTATATTATCAAAAGCTAATGATCGTGCAAGGAGATATCAACAAAGGAAAAGAACATTTAGTTTCCTTTACAACTGATATACCTGAATGGTTCATCTCCAGTCTGTTTAACAGCACCAGTAGCATCTCGGTAGAGCACATGGCTTGACACTTCTGATCTTTCTATTCCAAACATGTTGGCCAGCCAACTATGGAGTTCTTCGTAAGAACCAAGAACCGATAGGTCAAGGGTCCGACCCACATCTTCCGATTCCAGGAAAACTTTGCAGTGACCAGCATCCAAGCCAGTTTCAGTTGTATGGATACTCTGCCATGACAAACCAGTACTGGATGATTTTTCTGCTAAGGTTAGTCTCTCATGAATTTTGGATTTCTCTGGACTTTCATCAGTTGAAATTTTTTCGGATAGAATTTGTGGGACTGCATCAGTGGAACAGCTACTAGAAATCTGTTGCTCAGTGAGTATCGGTTGACCAAAGAGTAAAAATTGGTATCTCTTTTTATTATCAGATTTCTCTGAGTTTGTATTTGAGTTTCCCATTGTCAACAAGCAAGATAAATTCTCATTGCTGTTAATTTGGCCTTTCCCAAAACTTTCAGAAATTCTAGAATGTGAATTGAATCGCTGGAGACTGGATAAGAACAGCCCTGACTGCAGTTTATTGTTAAGTTGGAGATCTGTTAAAGATATTCCAAATTGAGCATGCCTGGCTCCCTGTATGCCTGCAGGAGCATTATCGTTTAGACAACACAAGGGGCTGCTAGGCCCAAGGGGGTTGCCTGAAAATGACGGCAATTGAAATTGCCCATCAAGGGGAAAGTCCAAGTGTTGTGGAAGCCGCAACTTCTTTCGTGGAGGTGAGAAAGGTGACAGGTGGATGACTGGCATATTTGACACCAATTCAACCAACCACGGGCTGACTCGTTTTACATTTTGCAGCAAATCCGGCTCATCCCATGTCACCTG
>CATIWF010059691.1:0-51078 GCA_949630135.1 Balakata baccata | reverse complement strand
CAAATTTATCAAGTTAATCCCTATAGCTTTTTAGCCCTCCATTAATGTGCTGCCTAACAGCTCTATGACAGACATGCATTAAGAACTAACAAAGCCATGATTAAAATCAATATCTTATGGTGTGCCTCTGGAAACCAAGTTCTTTTATTTTATTCTTTTAGATTAATTATATTTATTTATTACACAAGAGAACTATATAAAATTCTTTTGCCTGTTACCATGCCATGTACCTTATTTCTTTAGGCAATCCTAATTCTTCTTCCAAGCCAGAGCTTTGGGCTATATATGTTTACTAGTGAGTAACCTATCTTCGCCTCAGGAGCGATTATTATAAACACTTACTAATAAATTAACACTTAAGAATAGTTTAATACATTATAAATACTAATTGATAGATTGACATATCAAAAATAATATATAATAAATATAATATTTAATCAAAACATCAACAAAACAGTTAAAATAAATTTGCATCATTTAAAATACTGACTATTACAATGGAAGGAAAAATAGAAAAAGATGTCTAGTTGGTTTTTTTAACTGTACATTATTGCTAATATAATTTCAAAGGATGAAAAAAGATAGTTGATTATAGTAGCTGAGTACTAAGGATTGCAGAACAGTAACCATATATACAAGTGTTTGTGAAAAAAAAAAAAATTGTTAAATTATGGTTCAAGATAAAGAACCCATAGCAAGTATATCATGAACTAGTCACTATAAAAGGAAATAGAATGGTAAGAAATGATGATGTAAAAAAAAGTCTAGAAGCTTTACTATTTATATAAGAGCATCATTTTCAATAAATTTGGTTTGCGGTTATAAATGATAGTTTCACTGTCATATGAGTAAAATTTCAATTACACTTTTAAATATATTTTATTCTTGCAATTAATATGAATTTCAATTTATGGGATCCAATTAATATTTTAATATATTATATTTATTATTAATTATTAAAATATTATATTTTTTTATTAATCAAATAACTTAGATTTTATTGTTAAATATATTAACATTAATAAATTGCAAAAAAAAATTATAAAATTTAATGAAAATTAAATAATGTTAATAATAATATTATTGTTCTTGTCTCAAATGCAAAAAAAAAAAAATGTTAATCTATATTAATTATACTTATTTTAGTTAAAACACATTATTATATTTTAAAGTTATTTTAAATTAATTAATACAAATTATATATTAATTATATTAATAAATATAATAATATTTTTCATTATATTTAATTTTATTAATTATCTTAAATTATTTAAATTAATACTATATTAGTTTTATAACCTTAATTAATTATATATTAATTATATTAATTAATAATATATTATTTATTTATCAAATAATTTGCAAGCTTGTAAATTACTCATGCAAATCATTTTGCAATTGCTATATCACTTTACAATTTTTATTTACAAGAGGATGGTGATGCTCTTAGAGGTCTCAGTAGATTAAGGAGCTTAGGAATTTTTATTTAATTGACAGCTTAGACGAAATAGACTTGATTCTTTTTTTAAATTTGGACACTTCAATTAAAATATGCTCAAGATATATTGAAGTATTCCTAAGATATACATAAGGTAATTTTTAAAGTATATCTGAAATATTCTCAATGAATTCTCAAATAATTTCTAAGGTATATCCAAAGTATTCTCAATAATACCTGAGATATTTGCATTGGAGTCTCCTCTTGACACTTGGACCTTCAATATCCTTATCTCTGGAAATTAAGAAGCTTAGGAATTCTTATTTAATTGATAGCTTAGACGAAATAGACTTGATTTTTTTTTTTTAAATCTAGGCACTTCAATTCAGTTATTCTCAACTGAATTATTTCTAAGGTATACATAAGATAATTTTCAAAGTACATCCGAGATATTCTCAAGGAATTTTCAAGCAATTTCTAAGATATATCCAAGGTATATATGAAATATTTTTAAGAAATATTTAAGGTATTTACAAGATATATCCAAAAAATTGTCAAAAAATTTTCAAGGTCTTTCTAAGTATACTCAAGATATTTTTAATAATACCGAACCAAAGTATATCTAAAATATACTGAATATATACTTTTTGGTATATTTTAGGATAACTTGGTAAATGTAGATAAATTTTATAATATTTTTTTGGCACTTTTGGTAATTTTGATAAAAACTTCAAATAGAGGTATTTTTATAATATTTGAAGAGTTTTTTGAAATTTTTGAAAAATTTCCATTTAAAAATGTGAATGTATGGGCCTAAAGCTTAGGCCATTAATCCATTTGCACAAATATAAATATTATGAGCTTTCCATCATCTTTCCACTAATCAAACAAAACCATATTTATGTAAGTGAGGGTGTAGATGAGTTAATATTAACTTTTTTAGTTTAATCAGAAATTTTGAATTCAAATTTTAAATACGTAATTACTTTAAATACTTTTAAAATAAAAAATATTTTGCTACTGTTTGGAGTTCTACTCTATCCCACATCCTCTAGATTACTCCAAGTACCAAATTAAAGAACAAAACCATATTAGACTGCCATGTGAGAAGTCTCATCTATAAATCCAACTACTGTAAAAGAATTTAATTGGAAATTCTAAGAGGTCTGGTTGAAGATTAGATTTTAAGAAATCTGATTGAAAATTTGAATTTACGACCTCACAACCTGATGGATACTGTAGCTACCTTTTTAACTTAAACCACAAAGCCTAACAACATTACGAAGAATTTCCATCACCACTCACTAGTCACCACCATGAATAAGAATTCCTTGTCTTGAAGCTTATTTAATACAAAAATTGGTGGGATCCACAATCTTCATTCAACCTTTTCTCTATTTGACTTCTTGATCTTATTACTCGGAATAATTTTTAAGTATATTCTGCTAAAATAATTTAAATTAAGATTTTTAACTATATGTTAAAACGTCATAATGAAATGATTACTTATCACAACTTTAGTTAACCATCCTCTTTCTTCTTTGAGAAAGTTTTATTACTTTCTCCAAGCAAAGCCATCAAATCCAACATTCAAAAGCTTACAAGATTTCTAATTAGTCAATTGTAACCTTCAAATTGTTCAAATAAGTAATTAATTTCTATCTAATCTCACCTAATCCATCATTAGACATTCTGACCTTATTTCCTATTTACTTCCCTTTTGTCTAAGAGGTTTATCCAAATATTTACATATTGTACCTCTAATTACTTGTATATCATCTTTGAAAGAAAACATTATATTCAATTTCATATGAATTTATTCAAATATATTTTTTTTCATAGTGGTTTTAACATCCATCATTTTTAAGACTCTTCTTGGTATTGTATTTGAAAAAAATTATTTTTGTGTACAAACAAGTAAATAGATTCATTTTTTTAGAATCAAATTTTAAAAAATAGTTTATAGAAAATTAAATTAATCAATCAATTACACTAAGAAAATTCTTCTTAATCCCTCTCCTAGAATTGGTTCTTTGGCTGATGTATGATCGTTGTAGGATTACTTATATTCGCTAGTGTATTTTGTTTGTGAACTTTACTCAACTTTCTTCACCCAAAAAAAAAAAAAAATTTATAAACTCGCTTTTTGTACATCCAACAATAATTCTAAATGTTCCCTAATTTAGTTTTTAAAGATGAAATTCATTTTCAATATGGTTTCAAAGTCTAAAATTTATATTCAACATGGTATGAAAAACACAGTTTTTGCAAATTTGGAACACCTATATATATTTATTTTAGTGTATTTTCATTCCTACTAACAAATGTCCGATCATATTAAATATTGGGGGTGTTTATAGTTCTGTTTGGTTGGTTTTTAAATAAAAAATTTATAACCAAATCAATAAAATTGGTTTTTAAAAATTTAAATTTTTAACCAAGCCAAGCAATATTAAAAATGTCCAAACCAATATTATTTAAATTCAGTTTGGATAGTTAGTTTGATTGGTTTGATTAACAATGAATGGATAAAATAAAAAAATTAAAATTTCATAAAATCTCAACAAAAATTTACTTAAAATAATGATAAAAATAATAACATAAAAATCATTCAAAATGTAAAAATTTAGCACACCTTTTTTAACTTCTAGAAATTTGAAATATAACTTATAGATTACTAAAGTAATTCTTAGTTAACATGATGTTTTAAAATATTCATAAAAATTAACATTTGATCCTGATAATTCTATAAATAAAAGAAAATAATTATATTAGATATTTTTTGTAGCTATATATATATTTGATTCGGTTTTATTGTATTTATATTTTTTAATCCAAAATCAAACAAAAAAATTAGTTTATATAAATTTCAAAACCATAATCATTCATAAAATCATACAAACTATAATTTTCGGATTGAATTAGATTAAATCAATTCGGTTTGGTTATTTTTTATGCAGCCCTATTGTATATCTTCATACTCAAATTTTTCTATATGAATCATATCGGTTGATTCTAAAATTTAAATTCTCTTCATAAAAATTTAAAAACCTATAAATATAATAATTTAATTCCATCTATAATTACTAAATTTTATTTTTATTTCAATAAAATTACAAAAAAAAATTTTGTACCAAAAAATCGCTGGACTTTATTTTCAATAAAATCACTTATAGGCAGTTTTTCGTGATACTTTAGTTGGCACATCAAATTTCCGGTAATACGTCAGTTGTCATATCAGATTTCTGGTGGTAATTCAACTGTCATATCAACTTTTCAATTACTCATATATGAAAATTGGTTAGAAATAAATTTAGTAAAACGAAGGTAAAATTCAATAACTTTTTTGGGATGAAAAATTTTTTGTGATTTTATTACTACAATAAAAACAAAATTCAATGACTATATATGATATTAACCCTAAATACAATTTATAGCAATCTCTTGTGAAATTCCCAGCTATAGCAATGCATAATATATATATATAGATGATGATATCATTTAATCTAAGCTAAGGATGACGTACAATTCCAACTTCTAATTTTCCTAAGACCTAAAAGTAATATAGCTTTTGCTAGACAACTCACCTACAAGTTGCTTAATGTGGATTATGATTGTAATTAATCACTTAGTGTCATAATTAGTCATTATTATTAAACCTTTTGTCTTAAGACTATATCCACATAAGGTATTATCAATGTAATTTCTTCTTTCTTTCTTTTGCAGTACTTTTCTTTTATTTATTTATTTGGATTATAGGGATAACATATATCATAAATGCCTAAATATTTTGACATTTTTTTTAATCGTGATCTTCATTTTCACGTTTTAATGTGAGCCAAAGAAAATGTTTCTACCAAATGCCTTTAGTAAAGGTGAACTATAATAATGTAAACAGCGTTTTGCTTTCCAACCACGGTATATATGAACTGATAGGACACTTTTTTAATTTAATTATAAATATTGACTTTTAATTCTGGTTATATAGATAACTACCTTGAAGGTTTTCTTTCAGGGAATGTGTTGCCAATATTTGAGATCTTATATGATACGCTCTATATTAGTTCGAATACCAAATTAAAAAAAAAAAAAAAAACTCCAACAGCAATTGAAATAATTAATTATGTTCATCATAAAAATCAACACCAATTATAAGTTCTACCGATGTTCAAATATCCTCAAGTGCGTTTAGAAAAATACTTTTTAAAATATATATTTTTATTTTCTTTTGAGTTCCTGCATTTGAAGAAAAATAGATAAATATATATTTTCTTTCAAAAAATAGATTAGAAAAATAATTTATAAAAAATTAAAAAGATTAAATTAAAAAATTCTAAATTTATTTTTTTTTTCACATACCCTAAAGAGTGTTTATATATAAAGAAAAATATTATTTGTTTCAACACTTTTTATTCCAATTTATTCTAACTAGTATAAAATATTTGTATTATATTCATTTACCCACTTGATTTATCCAATTTGGATTCAAAGTATAAATAATTTATGTTTGTTGGGACAAATTGAAACAAAAAATAGCATTTTTCGTATAAAAATGAAAGAAGAAGAAAAAAAAGAAGCAGAGAAATGAGGGGAAGATGCCTTCCAAGTTGTATGACGAATTGGAGAAAATATTGAATTGAAAGACAAGGACAAGTACGGGCATGTTAAAAACAAGAAGTGTCGTTATCAAACCCAGTCATTGGTTCCTTGATTCGTCCAATCAAATGAGCCTATGGCTACAAAGAGAAGACAACTTATTAACCATTTGATATGCTATTTGGGTTTGGGCCAACAGCCCACGTGACCCAAAAGCAGAATCATGTTGATACCCTCCTTACCAATGCAAATTATATAATATAATGAAAAATATATTTATATTTACACAAACTTGTGTTTCACTTCTCCTATGTATTTCTTTTGTTTTGTCTCTTTTCTTTTTATTGTTCGGTCCCTTTTTCTATGTTAAATAAATACTGCCCATTTTAGAAACAACAATTTTTCCTGCTTTTGCTTCTGTTTTTTTTCCTGTTCTTGTTTCTTGTCCCTTTTTCTTTTTAATTTTTGTGTTCTTTCCATCCTCGTATATGTTTTACTGCCACCGATGAATTTGTACAGTTTCTATGTTTGTTAAGCAAGTAGCATACTTGTATGAATTAATTGCCCGCATTTTACTCTTCTTCTAGTCTTGACTAGGTTGGAACAGGTCAGATTAGTAAGTCACTTCAATTGATATAAAAAAAAATATTACATATAGCATCCTTGTATTTATTTTTTTCCTGTCATTTAACCTTCTAAAATATTTTTTTTTACTCATTTTGTCTATTGAATATATTCTTGTATTTTAGAAAAATGTAAACTTATGACCCCTAATGCTACTATGTTACCAAGCCATATCAACATTATTATCATGTTACCAATGTTTACATGTCATCATGCCATATTAGTATTAGAGGGTGAGAGCTTACATATTTCTAAAATACAAAGAAGTACCCTATGCATATATGCTAAAAAATTTATACATTATTAACACTAGCTAAGAGAAATATGTATGTCCTTAATTTAGATTTTTATAAGCTTAGAAAAACCCTAGCCTCTTTTTTCTTAATTTTTCTCCTTTTTTTTCTTTTTCTAGCTATTTATCTTTGTTTAGTGAGCAGTATTGATTTTTTGTCCTATTTAGTCTGAAATCACTCATTTACACTTCATTTTATCAATTTATTTTCTAAATAAATGGTTATTTCACATAGATCTAGGTCTTTATTTTGATTATTTGTTTTTCGTGATTTTGTTATTTGATTTTTTGTTGTTTTTTTTTGTGTAGGCGATTTAGACAGATAAAATATATTCGATCAAATAAAGATATCAAATCAGATTATGATCGTCAGTATGTTGCAGAATTTCAGTCATAGGTATTTCAGTCATTATAGTAATTTCAAATGTGTATATATTGTGCTGATTTATTATGATATTAACCTGGATGCTGTGAATCTTTTCACTATTTCATTTTTTATGATTTTTAGTAAATTTGTATCTATGCTTCAATTGGTGTATTGTTAATTTAAATCAATGAATTTATCTTTTTTTTTTTTTTTTTTTGTAAAAAAAACTAGTTGGACTTTTATATTTTAAAAAAAAATTTAATTTAATTCAAATTTTATCTGAAGTAGAATCTGAATCTTTAATTCTATACTCAGTAGGGTCCAAACTTATCATCCAACCAACAAGATTCGGAGGCAGCGAATTCACAACTTGTCCGCTTCATGCACCTTGCCTTGTTTTGCACCCAATAATTTAATTTTATTATTCGGCTTTTACACCTATTATATTCTTTGGTTATTATTTGAATTTAAAAATGTGAAACTAGTTATTTGTGTTTTATATTCTTATCCATAATTGAAAATAAACAAAATTAAAAGTTCAATTTTGGCTCTGAATTAGAAAATTACACCCTGTTGACACCAGTGAAAATTTATAATTTTGATAGATTTTCTAATTTTAGAGTCATAAAGAATAATTATGATTTATTTTCTTACTTACATTGAAACTACGAAAAAATTTTAGATAGATCAAGTCTATTGGATTAAACCAATCACTTAATAATATATATTTAATTGTTTTATTTTTATCTTCACATCAACCTATGAAAATAATATAATTAAATATATATCATTGTGTGAATGTTAGGTTAGTTTATGAATAACGTGATAAATTTGATCTATTTAAATTTTTTTTTAAAACTACCAATAACTTTTATGTTAGTGCGGTACTGATTTAATAATCAGAGCTATGAGATTTTGTATTTGAATTTTTAATAGAACCTTTTATAGAAAAAAAATTATTTTTTTATTTTTTATTTCAAGTAAAAATCCCGCTATAAATTCAAAGAAAATTATCATCACCAACTCTCCTCTCTCCTCATTTAATGAATTTATTTTCAAAAATAAGTGATTATTCTGTATAGATTTAAATTTTTATTTTGATTGTTTATTTTTTTTGTAATTTTGCCGTATTGTGGTAATATTTGGTTTTTTGTTATCTTATTACGATATTTTATTTTTTGTGGACGATTCAGACAGATAAAATATATTTGATCAATATTAAATCAGATTATGATCGTCAGTATATTACAGAACTGAAATAATATGCATTCCAGTCGCTATAATATTTTCAAATATGTAAACATTGTGCTTATTTATTATATTATTAATTTGAGTATTATAAATTTTTTTACTATTTCATCTTATATAATTTTTAGTAGATTTATATCTATATTTCAATTAATATATTATTAATTTGAATCAATAAATATATTTTTCTTCTAATAAAAAAATTCTCCTCTCCCCTATTCTCGTTTATCGCCCCACTTTGATTCCAAAAGGAAAAAAAAATTTAAATTGATTAAAAGTGGACAACGTTGGAACAAAATGACACGTGGCTAGGAATTTAACCGTAGAAAGATATGTCGATGGCATGAGGCTCAACAATTAATATTCCTCGTACCCGAATTCAAATTCATCCACAAACGGCTTTTTTTTTGTAGTTTTTGCCTAGATCAATGGGGTAACTTTTTTTTTATTTTTTTATCACCGTTGTAATTAGAAAGTAATAGGGGAAAAAACAAAAATATTTAGCATAGTGGTTGATTTAGGAATTTATGTTGTATAAATTTTAAGGGTTATTCATTGTAATTTTGATAATTTAAGAAAAAATAATTTAAATTTTTTTTAATAAAAATTACTAAATTGTATTTTATTTCCATAAAAATTATTTTCAGTCATTCTCTTACTAAATTGCTGACGTAGATAATAACATGATACTACAGTTATTTAAATTTATTGACGTAATATCTGTATAGATAATGAAGTAATAGTATATGTCAGTATTTCGGTACTATGTCATCAATAATCAGGAAAATAATTTGCCGTAAGTGATTGTTATAAAAAAAAAATGTCCAGTGATTTTTAGAGAAAAAAATTAAAAAAATTATTTTTATACAAATTATTAAAAGTATAATGGTCATATATGAAATTAATCCAAATTTTAATTATAAAAATATATATGCGGTTGAATTTTTATATTTTAAAAATAATACATAATTACACCATTACTAAAATTATTAAATATATCCTTTTAATCATTTAATCCTCTGATCGCTCGTTTCTTTAACAGTTATTTTATGAATAATTGGAAATAAATAGAAATCTCTAAATAAAAGCAATCTACTTTATTTTTTAATAGGTCTATATATATTCAAAATATCATATCTATTAACATAGTTTTTGAATAATTTATGAGATCTAAATGACCCCACAATTTTAAACTTGCATCCGCCCCTGATTTAGTATTAATGCATAGTAATAATTCGAAATCTAATAAGATTCCATGTAATTAAATTAGTTTTTCGAATGCAATCCTGCTACCTTAATTTGCAAGCTAAAAATTAGACTTGATTTGGAAGAACTCAAAGAAAACAGAAGCATAAAAAAGATTGGGGATTGGTGGTGTAAATTTTACAAAAATGTATCTAGATTTAGTATTAATACATAGAAATATCCTTCAATTTTAATTTGCAATATAAATATTTTTTTGTTTTTAATTCGTGTAATATAAATATCATTATTGCTTGTTTATACAGGTTTTATATGTTATTCTTAAGGCTAAATCCATCCACATTTTGTTGAGTTTTTCAATTTTTTCCAGATTGTCCTCCATATCTGTTTTTATACCGACTGCCCTCTAAAATTTATTTTTGTTCCAATTTGTCTCGTATGAAAATTTAAAAATATAAGAATTTATTTCCTCTATTGACCTGACAGAAAATCACATTCCGGATGTCTTGCCAGTACGGAAAAAGAAGACAAATTATTATGTTTTTAAAATTTCATATGAAATAAATTAAAAAAAAATAGATTTAAGGGTAAATTGAGAAAAAAAAAAAAATCAAAGAGGTGCTAAGCCTATTCTTAATAGTTAGGGGTCACATGACATATACATGGACTCTTATCATTTATTTTGCACTTTATAGAATTGTGCTTAAATGATTTTTTTTTAATGAAATTATACATGAACAAACAATATTGTTAAACACAATTCTTTTAAAAAATTCATTTAAGCATAATTTCATGAAGCATATAAGAAAATCATTTAAATACAATTCTTAAAAAAAGTTAATAAAAGTCTAAACGCATTCCATATAGAAAGTAATTAATAATAACCAGTGAAACCTGTAGAAACATATAATGAAAATGTTTACGTTATATGAATTAAAATTGGGAAATATCTATATTATAAATTAAAAATGAAAGATATTACTAGGTTTTTATACAAACTTGAGAAACAATCTAATATCTATGAAATTTATCATTAATTATTAATGAGTTGAGTGTGCTTTTGCATGAGTTTTATAATATCATAATATCGTATCATATTATACTATATATAAAAATGGAAATAGAGTAGTGGATAGGTAAATTTATCAAAAAAACCAACATAATTGAACTAGTTAATTGAATTAATTTTTTCATTTAATAATTTAATTTATTAGTGAATAATATTAATAATTCATTAATTAGAAGTTGAATTCTATTATAACTAAATAACTATGTTATATATATAAAAAAGTTGATAACTAATATTAAAAAAAAAAGAAAAAAATAATTTAATAAAAAAATATTAGGAAGATATTTTAAAAAAATTTTAATGGACAAGATAATTTATATATAGTAAATAAATTAACAACCATAATAGATAAAATAAAATAATTTTTTTATATATAGTATGATATAATAATAATATATAATTAACAACCATTAATATTTAAATTAAATGTGACTTAACTATATAACAATTAAAAATAACAAAAATTAATTTTTTGGACAAAATTATTATTATTATTATTTACAATTTAGTGTGATTCTTTTATATATATAATATGATATAAGAACTAAATATAACTAATAACTATTAGTATTTAAATTAAATATGACTTAATTATATGATAATTAAAAGTAACTAAAATTAATTTACTGTATAAGATTATTATTATTCTTTATATAATAATATGATGAATCCAATTATTAAAAACTACATACATCGTAAGTAAGTGGATGATTGAGAATAGAGGAACATGCAAAATAAATATAAAATGTTCATTATTTCTACTTTATATATGATTTTTAATAATGGATAAATTAGTAATTAATAATAAATTCAATATCTAATAATGCGTACAAGAAATCTAATAATAAAAAAAAATTAGTGAAACTATGCAAAATTAGTATTTAATGTACCTCGAAAACGGTAAAAAAATATGTATTGATTCTAAATATGTACTGATTTGTTTAGTATGAATGAATTATATGCTACTATTTTTAAAAAAAAAAAAACGACCAAAGATATGAAACATGATAGGACAGTAACCAATAAACCATAAAAACATCTTTGGAGCACATACTATGAACCACATATATGTTTACAAAAATATTATCTTTCTTTTTGATAATGAAAGCAAATTGCAACTTGACTTTTCTCTCATTTTTCCTGTTTACCTACAATGATTTTTGGCCTACTAATTATCTAGCAAAACATGTACATATAATTATTGAGAAAAAAAAAATCACATATTTATGGAATCTAATTTAAATATAGTTGAATGTTGATAACCATGCAAATAAATACATGCTTAGTTGTAAAAAAATTCTCACAAGACATACCCAAATAAGAGTTGATCTCCAAGTCAATGTGGAGTTATGCCTATACATAAGGATGAAATTTGAATATGGCGTCCTAACTTAATTAATGCATCATATAGATGGAATTATTGCCCATCGATGGGTGATTTAATTGGTAATTTTATTTATAAGAAATGGAGTGTCTCGAGTTTGAGTTTCTTTGACACTATCTATTAATTTTAGTGGTATCACTATCTATCAATATTAATAAGAATTTATTATCTTTATATTTATTGAAAAGAAATAACTATCTTTAGTCATGTGGCCTATGACTTACTGAGTCTCCTAATAAATCAAAAAATAGATAGAAGTATTTAGCATAATGGATATTAGAAATTTAGAATATCCAATTATTATAAACTTTATATTTTCAATAATTTTTATCACTTTGAATAATTATATGGTTTTGATAGGAAAATTGTGTATTTTAAAATTTTTTGGATAAAGTTCATAAAAAAAAAAAATCATCCGGATCATACTTTGATTTTTAATTATATATTAGGTATCACATGCCTTTTATAAACTTTTCATAAAGTTTTTTTTATTATGTAAAATTTTGTCTATCATAGGTATTTTAGAAAATTTTGGGTAAAGTTAATAACAAATATCATGTGAATCACACTTCGATATTTAAATTGTCAATCCGCATATCCATCTTCTAATTTGATAATTTTTAATAAATAAATTATTTTATTTATTAAAAATAAAAAATTTAAAAATGCTTTTAAAAAAAAAAAAAACTACTTTAACCCCAATTACTTTCCATCGGCAAACATAGTGTCTTGCTTAATTTTTGTCTAAACTATATAGTTTTGGTCAAAATTGAAGAGTTGCTTTATTTGCTTATTCCATATCTATCACCAAACAGTACTGTATCCAACAACTTGTATATCTCAGAAGCCTCCATTTTCTGGCTGATTGAAATTGAATATCTTGAACTTCTCACTGGTGTCTAGTTGAGGGGCGGCCTACATAGCCTATTTCACTTAAATCCTTCCTTAATTTTTTAAAAATATATATAATAGTATATATATTTATATTATTTTTTAAAATTTGTCTATATAAAAAATATTAAAAACTTATTTTTACATAATATACTGGATTTTTGGCTCTTTATTCTCCAATTTAGGAGGTTTAGCTCCGCCACTAACCCGTTGAACTTGAGCCAGATAGGGAATAATGAATGGTTGAAGACGGGGAGGTGCCTGGTGGTATGGCGGAGCAGACGTAGTAGTTAGGTTTTCACCGATTGAGCAATGGCCAGTTATGGAGTAAACATAATAATACTTACCGGTGGTGAGAGTGATTATATTTGGTGAGGTGCTATTGGGAGAGATTGGATTAATTATATTACAATAATGAAAATATACTTTTAAAACCTTAGCTACACGCAATGACTTTAAAAACCAAAGGTGAAATAATGCTTGCCAGTACCGTTAGTGATGATCTTTTCAAAGCATAATAAATTTTTTTTTGAATAACATTTTTTCTTTTATAAGAACAGAAAAAACTTTACAAACCCATTTAAATAGTTGAGGGGGCGTGAACTATATAATATAAAATAATCATCTCCTTATACTTGCATAAATGCGAAGTTACACTTAGTATGGAGGAGAAGATTGAACTCAAAACATCATATTTCCAATAGCAAACACTCTTACCACTTGACTAGGCCTAGGTGTAACATTTTATTACTTTTAACACCAGTTATTAAAAAAATTAATTTTTATTCATACCGTATAAATTAAATTTTGAGAAAAAATAAGAAATTACATATGAAGTTAAATAAAAATAATAATTTAAGGATTTAATTAAATATATATAATGAAGTATAAACTTGATTTCGCCTAATTTCTCTGAGTTTTAACTAGTGATATAATTATTATAGAATAGAATACACTCGTAAAAGAGGAACTTGCAAATACACAAAGGGTAAAATAGCGCCGTCAATCACTGACCAAGTGAGTCCTTTGTTTTTTTTTTTTTTTTGACCAAGCGAGACTTTGTTGGGGGGCAGACTCCACAATCCCACCTATTCCCAGCTTAGTACATTAAAAACTTACTATTTTTATTTATTTCAAATTTAATCCGCAAAATTAAATAAATACTTAGAATTATACACTAAAAATAAAAAATATAAATTTAATAAAATACGAATGAATTGATAATTTAATAAAAAAAATTTCGAATTGAAAAACTGGTTATATTAGTGTTTTAAAATGTAATTTACTGTGCTTTGAACCACACCAATTCTTATATATATAAAGGGATTATCAGTGTCAGCGTGTTCGTAAACAACAAATTGGTACGGGCGATTGTTGATATAAATGATAGTTATTTTCTAACCAATCGAAAATCGACAACACATTTGACGAAACCACTCTGGTTTTCTGAAACCACTATTTTTCTACATCAAAACCACTCCTCTCTCTCTCTCTTTTTTTTTTCTTTATTTGTATTCTTTCAAACCTTCGATTACTGATCTCTCTCTCATTTCATATTTTCTTTCTCCATTCTTATATCGACACAAATACTTTTTTTTTGTTTTTTTTTTCTTGTGAAACAAATACCTCCTCACTGTATATAAATACACAAACTCCTCTTTCTGTTTCTCCATCTTTCTCTCTTCTTTGCTTTCATCTCGGTGTTGGTGTGTGGATAATTTTCTCGGGAAAATAAGGATGGGGAGAGGTAGGGTTCAGCTGAAGAGAATCGAGAATAAGATCAATAGGCAAGTGACTTTCTCGAAACGAAGGTCAGGTTTGTTGAAGAAAGCTCAAGAGATCTCTGTTCTTTGCGATGCTGAGGTCGCTTTGATCATCTTCTCCACCAAAGGGAAGCTTTTCGAATACGCCACTGATTCCTGGTATGTCAATCTCTCCGTACTTCCAAATAATCCTATATATGTGATTTCTTGTTTGGCGATATCGTAATTGCTTCTCTCGTTTAATTTCCTTTTATACATCGTTTTGAGATTTTGACTTTGGTTGTGAAAAATAAAAAAAAGTGATTTCTAATACTGACCAATAACAAATGTGACGAATCACAATCTCCTTAATTAGAAGCTGTACTGCTAATTTCACGCACAAAATAGAAAACCAGGTGTTGAGAGGGATACAGTGAGAGTTTAAGCTTTAAGGACGAACTTTAGCTCACTGTTATTGACTGTTATTTAGGATTATGAAACCGTTGCGTACAAACTTACTATTAACGCTTTATAACAAGAAAATATACTGAACTTTTGTGTACTAAGTATGGAACAATTTGGTGCAATTCAAATGTTCCTATTTCACGTCTGACTTTTCTTCTTAATTTGTTTGTTTTTTTCCACCTCAAAGGATTGCTTTTACAATTTACATCTCGTCTGAGAAAAGTAATGCTTTGGTTATCATAATATAATAGACCGAGAGGGAAAGACTGTTTCTAACTGAACAGTAGAGTTTATCTTCTTGGGATTACGCACTTTTTTTCCCCCTTTTCTCTTTAAATCTTTGAGGTTTTAACGTTGTTAAATATTATATATAATAAATATGATCGTGTTATAAGGGTAAAGGTTTTTTGATAGCCAATTACCTTAGTGCTTAGTGCTAGATGTCATGTAAACTAGGTTATATATATATATCCTTAAGGCTTACGTACATCGTGTGTGCGTCACAAGCAATAATTTTTTACTGTGATGCTGAGGTAAAAAGTTAAAGATGCTAATATATAAAAGTAAAAAATAGAAAAGGAGCAATGTACTATGTATCCTGAAATCTGTGCTCTATAACTTGTATTTTATGTGGTTGCTCATTTGTGCACATCACATCCTATCGTAAAAAAATCCACAATTAGGCAACGATCTCTGCTCTAATTGGCGGGTCGGCCGGTTTATTTTTTAAAAAAAAATTAAATTATACATATAATAAAAAAAAATATTAACTCATATTAACAACCTCGGCAGTCACAATTAGAAATCAGTGAATGCACTAAAGGATTTCAATTAGAATGTACCAAAAAAAAAGGGATTTCAATTAACTGACGTCTTAATATATTAGAATCAAACATTAAAAGATTTACAATGTCTGAAAAGTAAGAAAACCGGGCCAACAAAAGGTAAATTAGCAAAACCGAAATCCCTCTCTACCTCTAAAATCATTATACATAAACGAGCCACAGAATTGAAGGAGGGTAAGTATTCCACCATAATAAACCTTTCAATTTCGATTCTTATCTGAATTAATCCTCTCACTTTGATTTTTTGGGTTTATTTTCAGTCATTAAGGGTTTGCTTTTTATGAAATATTACTTAATGTGTTTAATCCAAATAAATAAAAATTTGGGGATTTTAATAAAATATGCACACTTGATCAAAATATGTGTGTTTTCCTTTTACCTTGAAAACAAAAATATTTTAAGTACCTTCTGACATAACATATTCGTAATTCTTGAATTTATAACTCATCGAGATGATAAAAAAAGTTTGAAACATGCAATTCAAGTACGAAGAGCAACAATAGGATGAAATGTGTGATGTCAGGAAAGTAAGATGTTCTTTTGGGTTTTCTCTTCCCTTCTCTCTTCTCGTTTGAAATAATAAGAACTAAGAAATTAATGCTAAAAAAATCAATGATGCGGGTTTTTAGCGAGAGAAAAAGATAAAAATATACACAAGTTCAAGGAGTACTGTAAGTTTTAGCTTTTTGACTATATAGGTAGAGATGACAATAGTGAACACAATATGATAACATAGTACAAATCTAATATGATATTTATGGATCATGATCGATGTTTATTGTGTCCGTATTATAATTGTGTCAATTTATTAAGAATATGAAAATTATCGTATCGTATTCGATTGATATGCTAATACAAAAAATTATGTTTAATCTGTTAATAATTTGTGTCATGTTGCATTTAATCCAACATATTATAACCCATATATGCATTAATTAAATTGTATTATACTAATTTTATATGTTAATCGTATTAAACATGTTGTGTTAATCCGTTGTTAAGTGGGTTGTATTTGTATTCAAATTTTAGACACAATTAGCTTTTCGTGTCGTGTTCGTATTGACTTTTATCGTGTTATGGATTTATCATATGAAACACAGATATTTCAACTACATAGCATGTTGTGTTTCTGACACTGATACTCATCAGACACCAACACGAAACGTCCTATGTACGTTTTGCAATTTTTAAAAAATTAGAAACACATTTATTTAAGTTAAAAATATATTTTTTCTTTTTAGATTATCTAAAATCTATATTTGACACAAATTATTGCTCAATATATTTAATTGTATGTCATTTTTATTTACTTTATATAAAAATAACTTGTAATTATATTTTTTGTATTTATTTATTTATAAATTACCTTTATATTTAGTATTTACACATTTCTTATATGTCCGTATTTTATACTTTTTATAAATCTCATTTTTTAATATCTATATCTATATTTATATCCGTGCTAGATAGGGTCTATCAAAGCATGACACAATTGGGTAACACAAATTGCCACCCCCTACGTATAGTAGCAGGGTAGCATGTAAAAATCCGTTTTTGTTTCTTAAGTTTGAACACTAATGTTAATGAGCAATGACAGAAAAATATTCTGAATTTTACCACTAAAATAAATTTTAATTTAATAGTATTGATATGATGATTAAAAGTATGAATCCTGAGCTAATATGCATAGTTAAACCCTTTGTACGGAAAAATTCTAAATTTCAATTTTTTATTACTTTTGTTCAATTCTTTTAAATTATTTAGGTGTATAAACTGATTTTTTTTATGGTTACAAACATCCATTATGGGCTCCGAAAACTAAATTTTTCTTCAAAAATTATAGTTTTTTATTTTTTTAATAAGCTATTAAATTTTTTATTAGAATTGAGAGGAAAAACTACTTTAATCTGGAATTAATGTGATGAAAACATCCTTACTTAGAACTAAGCAAAAGCGTATAGAGCAAGACAATTCCTTGCTTCAGTAGAAAAACAAAGCCAAAAGAATATACCCAAACTTAACAATCAAGAAGAGCAGAATTTCATCTACGGTTCCTAGAGAAAAGAATAGAGGCAGATGACATGAGCAAGGAGTAGATATCATATGGAAAATTACCATGAGAAGAAGAAAACCAGACCCAGACTCTATAAAAAAACCAGATCTACAGCAGCATGAAACTCCATGTGTTTGTCCCTATAGCAGGCCTCTTTACATCTTAACCACAAGAACCAAGTGACAGCAAAGAATAATGTCCACCAAAATTCTCTTTGAATCTTCCCATAGTTGTAACTTGTCCACATGAAATAAAAGTCAGGCAAAGAATTAGGGAACACAACTGCAAACACCCCATAACCAACAGAAGAAAAAGCACCATAACTTCCTAGCAAAAGCACAATGGAGCAAGACATGACTGGTTGTTTCCCCAAAAATACCACAATGAATGCAAAAACCAGCCCTTTAGTAAACAGTAAGTCATAAGCTGGCAATTTATCATCGAAAACAAACCAACCAAAAAGCGCAATCTTTGCCAGGAACAGATTAAGCCACACCTTTGGTATTTTGTTTGCATCGCTATACCTCAAACTCATGAAGGATCGATAGAGAGAACTAATAGAGTATAAGTCGCTCCTATCTGCATACCAACCAGCATATCCAACCTCAGCTTGGAGATATTAACAAGTGCAAGAACAGAAAAAAGGTCAAATGCTTGTTAAGATTCTTGACCATCCAAAGCACGCACCCAGCTAAGGGACCTTAACCATCAATCATCCTCCCATCTTCCTATATTATGGATAAAAGCAAACTTTAACTTAAGAAAATTATTTCTAACCCATTTGTTGTGCCAGAAGAGGATGCTATTACCATCTCCAATTTTAAAAGTAATATTATCATGGATATATCAGAATATTACATCTTGAGAAGTATAGGTGGAAGTACCACCATTCCAAATGGAAGAGAAATTGTTGTAGTGGATGACCAAATCAACCCTATCAGCATGGCATTTGCTTCGAACAACCTGAACCCATAACTTGCTAGCATCCACACTCATATTCCAAATCCATTTGAATAAAAGTGCTTTGTTATGAAGAGAGAGGTCACAAATATCCAACTTACCAAAAGGTTTAGGTTTGATAAGATAATCCCAGTTAAGTCGATGCATTTTATTGCAAAATAACCCCCACTCCAGAAGAAAGACCGAACATACCTGTTAATGATATTGTCAACCGACGTCGGAATTCTGAAGATAGACAAAAAGTACAAAGGGAGGGAGGATATACAAGCTTTTATAAGGGACAAACTACCAGCTTGAGAGTGCACTTTACCTTTCCAAAAGGCAAGCTTGTTTTGAACCGTTGATAGAATAGGATCCCAAGTGGAGGCATGATTAGGAGAAGCTCCTAAAGGCAACCCCAGATAAGTGAAAGGCAGGACATCGATCAACCTTGCAAAAGATAGCAGCAGCAATAGAGGAAAGAAATGGTATAATCATCAGTGTTAAGTCCTATGATTTTTTATGAAAGTTGATATGAAGGCATGAGACAAAGGAGAAACATCGAAGCATCCGGGCAAGATTAGAGAAGTCCAGCATAGATGGCTTAGAGAAGATGAGCATGTCATCTGAAACTGCATATGAGTGGCCAAAGGGTCACTATTGGGAAATTGATAACTCGCCAGCAAACCAAGATTGTACATCTTAGAAATTTAGTATGACAAAGATTCCACTATAATGGTAAACAGGAACAATGAAAAGGGACAACTTTGTTTAACACCATTAAAAACTAAAATCACATGTGGGGGTGCCATTAACCAAAATTAAAGATTTGGAATCAGCCAAGCATTCAAGAATCCAGTTACAACACAGACTCCAAACCCCATATCAAGCGTGGTACTCAAAAGGTAATCCCACCAAACAGAATCAAATGCTTTCTCAAAATCAGTCTTGAAAAGGGCAGGGTACAACTAGTCTTGGTTTTTTTTACAGGAGTCTATGACTTCACTAGCAACTAGAAAACTATCTAGAATTTGTCTTCCTGCAACAAAAACAGACTGATTAGGCTGAATAATTGAGTTGATAACTGTCTTCAGCCTATTAATATTTGCAAGCAACTTAGCAACTATTTTATAGATTCCATGTACAAGGGAGATACGTCTGTAGTCATCCACTTTGCAAGCACTCGAGGTGCATATTACACAATAGGAGCTCAGATATTAAAGATTTCAGCCAAAGATCCTCGACGTGAATTTGAGATGATATCAAAAGCTTGTATAGTCTTTTCTAGGCTGCGGTCTTTAAGATTAAGATCACCATAAGCAAATTTATTCCACTCGGAGAGAAAGCATTTAAGTTGGCACAACTTAGAGTGCAGCAGAGTAAATGAAGGTGGTGAGCACCAAAATTCCCGAACCATAATTGCAAAACCCGAATAAGACCACCAACAGTTGAGAGTACAAAAAATTATAGTTTTGTCATAATGATAGATCATAATCTAAATGGATTTTTAAATAATTTTTAGTGAAAATGGGATTAGGTTACATTTTAACTCTAGTCTAGTTTGTAATGAAAATCAAAGGAAATTAAGCTGAATTTGTAACAACAAATGAGTTTATATATGTAATTGATAATTATAAAAGAAAAAACTAGCCACTGTTATTAAAGTCTTCAAAGTCAAATTTTATTTTAATTATTAGGACTTTATATTTTGTAGGTGAAAGGAATTTAATGCTTTCAAAACAAAGACACAGTACAGCAGGAAAAATTCTAACACATACCCATATAAATTCTAAAAATCATGATTTGAAATTTGTAAAATTTTCAATATATAAGATTTTATTTAATGATAATAATTTTGTCATATCAATATAGGCTAATACAGCATTGAATTTATGAGTTATAATTTTAGTTCGACTATTTGGTTAAAAACATTGTAGGCTATCCACATAGTCGATTGGGTTATTATTATTATTATTATTATTATTATTATTGTTTTTCACATAATAAATTTTAAAAGAAGAAAATAAAAATACATTATTTTTATTTTATTTTTTATTTGTTTTTATTTTTGGTACAACATTATTTTTATTTTTAATGCAAGCATTCTTTCTCTTGCTGTTGGATGGTGTAAACACATTTTGGCTTTTTCCTTCATTGATTTGAGATATGGAGACGTGAACACGTCATTAATCATTTCAGGAGGCTACCGTGTACGCCTTTCATTCATAACTTTGTGTCAAACTATTTCAAAAAAAAAAAACTGTGTCAAACCAAAAATAAAACAATGCTCGTTAAATCCCATCCACAGTATATTCTTTATTTTTACTACTAGAAATATGTAAAATAAATTGTGTTTTTAACCTACATTAAATATTTGAGTAATTTTGATGGTCCTTCCGCCCCAAAGAAAACGAAGTGTCATTTATGGGCAATTTTTTTCTGTTACCATAACTCATCAAATAACACTAAAATTGTCCAGAACATCTAGTACTGGCATAGAGGCATAGCCTTTCTTTTCAATGTTTCATGTTTGAGAGCTTTCAATGTTAAAAAAAAAAAAACAAAATTAATTATATATATTTATATTTTTTTTTTCATAAAAAATGGTACCGAATCACTATTATAGCATGTTTGTATGTGACCTTTTCTTTTTTGTCGCTTGGCGCGAGTAGAAGAAACTCATGTTTGTTGGTATTGATATGAACACCATTTCATCAGATACTAATTAATTTTATGTTAAGTTCTTTGAAATAAGTATCAAATAATTAATTAACAAACTCTAGATTATAGTAATTGATTATCAAAAGAACAAGATGACTTTTTATACTCTAGGTACACTTCAAGGTCTTAAAATTTCTATTTGAAGATGAAGAGGGTTTGAGGATTTAGGACTCCTTTAGATTTGAGAGAGAGACAAATTAGTGGCCGTTGGTTGTAGCGAACAAAACCCGAAGTTACTATGTAGCAGCAGCTTTAACAGGAATAAAGCAAAAAACATTAACACCATGGGAAACGGGAGAGCAAGGAGACAAAAAGGAAGTACGGTAGGTCTATATCAGATCAAACACATCTACAGTTCCCTGTTTAACAAAGATTATTCCTCTAAACTAACAAAAAAAAAAAAAGAAGATAGTTTCCCTGTTAGTTAACAAAGACGATTACTAGTATATAGTTCTCTTAAAAGAATACTATAATGCTCCTATAAGTAAATTTTATGTTCGAGCATAAATATGGAGCCAAAGATAATTCTTGTTTTCCCCTTTTTCAAGACAGACTTAATGCTTACCAGTTTTCATAGAATAGTTATCTAAATTTAGCGATTTCTATCGGGTTCTTGGACGTTTCTATCATTTATACATACAATTATAAGAGAATGATTTGATATCAAATTGTGAATGGGTACATCATTTAACATTTAATGTAGAAAAGATAACGTTGTGAGATTGTGCGTGTAATAATTATTTCGTAAGTACTACATTTAATTGCTATGTGAAATATTTACATACATAGTCAAAAGGAAAAGAAAAAAGACCGAAGACTTTGCCGATAGCGGCAATAAAGCATTCATTAATTGATTTTACTTTGGCATTGATGCTTGAATTTGTTGCTACCGCCTCTGAAGCGTGAAAAAGTTGATTGGATGCATCAATTAATTAATTCTACCATATGTTTATGTTTTATAATTTTGTTTAATCTTTAGATCCATGACGTGCATGTTGTCACTTGGACCCTCAAACAAAAAGAAACGATTCATTTGTACCAAAAAAAAAAAAGAAAGGATTCATGTGTGTCTATTCAATCGCATATGTATAATGGGTAAAAAACTATAATTATTATTTGTAGAGTTGTATTCCTAATTGTGTTCTACTTATAAGTTCAGCACTTGTATAAATATGCACTTTCAAGGAATGAATTCAAGGGATTTTGTTCCTAACTTGTTTTCAGAGCCTTAAGAGGTCTAACAACCCAAAGACTATTACCTATTTTCGGTTACACTATGGACAACTCCACCGATGTTGTTCCTAGATCAGTCCCACCTGTCCCAAACACCACCATGCCGAACAAGTTCATCAAATTACAATTAAACTTTCACCCTCTAATTTTTTAGTATGGAAAACATGTTAGAAACAAATACAAAAAAATAAAGAGAATTGTTAATTCAATATTAAAAAACGGTAGAAAATGGAAAACCAATCTGAGGCCTATGTAGTACACATTTTCTTTAAGATAAATTTACCTTCTACACGGGTGTTTAGGATAACCGGCGTTTGTCTCCCAGGATACAACAGATTTCAAGCAGTTGTTGAATACACAACACCTACTTACAGCGAACTTTGCTTTGCCACAATCTCTATCACTTGAGAAGAAGGAGAAACAAGAAAGAAACAATCAAAGTATGTTTTTTCAACAATCTTTAAAATTCAAGCCTAAACCACCTATCTATACTAGATGGAGGAGACAATGGATTAATTGTGATTAATTTCCTTTAAAGGGTGCTAATAATGCCTTTGTAACTCTCAAATAATGGTGAAATTAATATTTGAAACACCAGAAATTGACATTCCAAAAGACATGAAGCTCAAAAGTTCATTCTGGAACAGAATCCACACGGGCGTGGTAGAATGCCAACCGTGTGTAAAAAAAATAATTTGAAAAAATTGGGCTTATTTAGGACCACGAGATTTTGGGCCAACATTCGTGTACGCAGGTCGCGCACCTACGCATTGGCCCATCCCGACCTATGGATTTGCACCTCCCTGCGCCTGAGGGCGCGAGAAAGAGCCTTCCATTCTACTTTTCTTACCCATGTAAGAATGCATCTCTATATATAAACACAAGTCCAACTTCAATTCTTAGTGATGTGAGACAAATTTTCACTCACTTTTCACCTTTAAATCTCCTTATCATGGAGCTTACTTTGAGCTTCAATTTCTATTCACACATTTTCCATTTTGAGCATATGAATACATTAATTCATAGTTCTCATGTCAAAGAACATATATCCGGGTCTTTTTCCCAAAACCGAGTTGTGTGACCCACCCGAATAATCCTCTCAAAATGGCTCATAATCACATTTTTTTCCAACGTAATCCAACTACTTCAATATTATCATAACAATTATTATTGATAAAATTATTTTTTATCTTTAATTATTATAGAAAGAATTATGAGAGACTTTATCTTTTTCAGAAAATAGAGATTCGATATCTGTTTTTTAAAGATCCAGATCATAAGCAATATAAATCTATTGTATAAGTTGGATTGCTTATTTAGATCGGTTTGGACATTGTTTTGCAAAATGTCATTTCTTTTATTTATTTTATTATTTTACTCATATTACTTCAATTTAAAATATAATAAAAAAATAAAATTAATTTTTCTTCCTTATCTACGGTGAAAGTTCCCTAACAGCATTAAGAGGAAGAAAATAAGCCCTCCCATGGAAAATTGCGAAACGGAGCGTTAGAAATTTTGCTGTAATGACTAATTTGCCCTTTGCTTTTGAAGTCCGACGGAACTCCTGAAAACTACGAGAGGTTAGAGCCGAAAGGTAACAGAAAGCCAACATGAGGAAACGGGATCTGGCAATTCTTATGCTCTCTGCTTTCGCTATCTTCTTTTCTCTTCAGGCAATCCGTCCTTCCCTTTCCCACTAAACCTAATTTCTTTTTTTTTAATAATCATTGCTTTTAGTTGCCATTAAAGC
This sequence comes from Balakata baccata, assembly GCA_949630135.1. NCBI lineage: Eukaryota > Viridiplantae > Streptophyta > Magnoliopsida > Malpighiales > Euphorbiaceae > Balakata > Balakata baccata. The sequence goes on along the minus strand of CATIWF010059691.1, from coordinate 26,215 downwards.
ATTAGTATTATTTTTTGGGCTGATTCCCTTATTACAGCATGAAGGTGATTTCTCATTTAGAGAGGCGTGGTTTCATTTATCCGATGAATATCCAATTAAATACGAAGCTGATCGTCTTCCGCCGCCTGTGGTTGCCGATTTGAACGGCGACGGAAAGAAGGAAGTGCTTGTCGCCACTCATGATGCCAAAATTCAGGTTTGTTCCCATTTTCAACAATTTGTTCTCTAGTTTCGCGGTTAATTGGTTTTCTTTTTGAAATGATGTGTAGTGAAATTGTGAATTTTAGATACTTGAGCCCCATTCTAGGCGGGTGGATGAGGGTTTTAGCGAAGCAAGAGTGCTCGCCGAGGTGTCACTGTTGCCCGACAAAATTCGTGTTGCATCTGGTAGACGTGCAGTGGCTATGGCCGCTGGTGTTATTGATAGAACTTTTAAGCAGGGCCAGCCCCTGAAACAGGTGCTGGTGGTGGTGACGTCTGGTTGGTCAGTCATGTGTTTTGATCACAATCTCAAAAAGCTCTGGGAAGCAAATCTACAGGTTGCCAACTTTTTTTTTTTTTCCTGACGTTTGCATGTGTTGATCACAACTTCCAGTTTACAAATTTCTCTTTTTTTTTTAAATTTTTGCAGGAAGATTTTCCACATAATGCTCACCATAGGGAGATAGCAATCTCAATAAGTAATTACACCTTGAAGCATGGAGATTCTGGATTGATTATTGTTGGTGGGAGGATGGAAATGCAAGCACATGTATGTTTCTTTCAGATTTGGTTGAATTATGTTAGATATTTACTTATTGCTACTTTATTTTTGGAGAAATCATTGTAGAAATTTTTTCAGTTCATTTTGAAGCATTGAAATGTTATTATATTCTATTGCTGTAGTCTGATCACTGAACTTACTCTAAAATTTGACTTATTTATTGTCTCACTTTTTTAGCTTGCTTTCTATACACTCTTTTATATTAAATATTGGAATGTGAAGTCAAAGAAATGTGGGTCCGCAATGCTGATACTTGAGTAGCACTGTATGTAATCTTTTAGGCGGTAGAATTTTGAAAAAAGTTTCAGTTTTACTCTCACTATAGCAATTTTCTTTTCCACGTTCCCTCTGTTTGTGCCTACTTCCACCTTTCTTATTGTTTCCGTTATTTTTGGTTGCTGAAAGATGCAATGTAAGTGAAAATTTCTTTGAAGGGGTTTAAGAGAAAAGAAAGGAAGTGAATAAGTTTGTTCTTTGTTATTTGATTTTTGCTTTTTTTTAAAAAGTTAAGGAAGTCCATTTATTTTTACTATAGTACTCTAATTATATAAATTTGTGGTCTGTTGGTTAGACAATTTTCTTCCATTTCCCTTGATTTCCTCTCAGAATAGAAAGAAATTAGGATGGACCTTGAAGTAAAATTGAGAAATGTAATTTTACTGCCCAAACAGTGGAAGGAAATTAAAATTTAAATTGAGATTGAGATTTTTACCCATCTCTGCTCATTTCCCTCCAAGCAAGTATTCTGTTAGTTTTGTAACTTCTTATGTATCCTTAAATTTGTATTTTCCTAAGTATATCTTAATTCTTTCCTTTATAGTTTTCATTGTTGAACCCATATTTTTTAGAGTTGGTCTCATCATATCTTTTAAGGGTCTGCAGGGTAAAAGGATTCAAGTTCGAGACTCCCTATCTGCCTCACGGTTTGATTTATGATGTTTGCAAGAGAGCAATAAAAAGAGAGGTCCACTAACTCGTGTGACCCATCATTATATGGCATGTTTGGCCTTCTAATGAACCAAAAGAAAAGCCTAGTAATTAGTATTAAGTATTTTACAAAGAGATGCTATGAAGCTGTTTGAATAGAATGATATCCTTAATGTAGTGTATTTTTATGTATCTTGTGTTACCATTTCAGATGAACTTAGATCCTTTTGAAGAAATTGGGGTAGCTGAGAGGAATGCTGATCTTCATAGAAGAAGTGCTAATGAGGAGGTATGGGTAGCTTATGTGTGATTTCCTTTTGCTTGATATTCATTGTTATTTTAATTAATTAAGGTGATTTTATACATTGGTACTTATGATGCACTGACAATTATTAAGGTGATGATATTGGATGATGCATAACCAAGTAGGATATATTGTTAAGATTGTGAATATAAGGATTAAACAATAGCAAGTTTTAACTGACATGAAGAGAGATCAATTAAAGCTATGGTCATAATCCTTTGGTTGGGCTGGTTTAGATGCAAATTCTGAGCATGGTCTTCAATATAATGTAGTCATTCTTCAGGGTGATATTAGTATATGCTGGTGACTTATTTTATAAATATTAGACTTTCTCAAATTTAAAAATTTGCATAAAATAATAGCTTCTTCCTCTCTGCTTTCGTAACATGAATTTATGAATATGAACAAAAAGGTGCTTAATTAGCCCAGGAACAGAAAATAATGCTAATGTAAAGTAATGAATCATTTATTATATCATAGAGGTCAGCAACGCATTCAACTTAGAACAGTACTTTATGGAAGTAAAGAACCTTTAACAAGTTTGACAAGATAGCAGGACAAATAAACCAATAATTGGACAAGCTTTCTTTCTACTATTTTCTCTATAAGGTTGAAGGTCAGGAGAATGGCCATTTCCATGCATTACTCAATAATTAGTGCAATATGAGCAATGTTTTAACTGTTTTTTTATTTTATTTCTTCTACTCCGTCATTTTTTGTTGCATTAGTAGTTCTCTAATTCATAATCAAGTAACCTTTCCGTTGTGCCAAGTTTATTCTCACAACATATATCAAACATTCTGCATGAAGCACTTGGCATTGGTTCCTTGGAATTTGATCTATTGAATCCTGATATTTCAAGTGGCACGCAAATTTTCTTTATGTCAAACTCTTAACAGTCTACTAGATATGCGGATAGTCCTATGCCCCTGAATTTGGTAACAACCTAGCCACATGGTTCTGTGTATCATTTTCCTTTTATTTAAGATGTTCTGTTGATGTAATAAATAGTGGAGATTATATCACGTTAAATGTTTAGTTTGTTTGTGTTAATGTACAAGTATTTGATTTGGCCTTTGCAAATGAACATTTTTTTCTGTATAAAATTTAATGCAATATTGCAATTTACTTCTTGGTAAGTTGATGAATTGTTATGCTCCCACCTCCTTTAGAGTTGCCTACCAAATGATTTTTTTTTTTCTTTTTTTCTGTGAAGCCTTCAGAAAACTCAGGAAATTTGAATCTACGCCATTTTGCTTTTTATGCATTCGCTGGTCAAAGTGGGGTACTTCGTTGGAGTAGAAAGAATGAGGTGACCATCTTACCAACTATTGATTATTGATCTCTAATTATTTTTAGCATCTGTCTTCAGGAAGGTACCAGCGAAGCGATTCTAGTTTTTCTTGTTCTATAATAAGGAATTTCCTTGCTGACTTAACAACTCCTTATATATCTTCTCTTGAAAAGATGTGCAATTCATTCCTTAGCAATGTGCAGCCATTTCCTTGCTGACTGTTTTACTCTGTGTCGTATTTTGTGGCTTTAGGTAACCTAGCTAGAAAGTAGCAAAATTTTACATATGTATTATGTCTTCATTTTTGTGCTCTAGCCTACATATTATGCTATCTTTTGACACACTTAAAATTAAGCTTTTATTTTCTAGGGCCTTTTGGAGGTCTATTTATAATGTTTACCTTACAATTAGTCGTTACATATAGTGCCGGAAATATTTCTAACGTTCTAAAAAAAATTGGCTAAAAGCTGTCTGCCACAGACAGTTTCTCTGTCGGGAAATTCATATATTTGTTGGAGTCTTACACGTGGCAGCCTTAGATTTGTCATTTTCTTCAACAGCTAGTTTCAGTCAAATTTTCCAGTTGGGAAATTCATTTTTCCGGTCGGGAGACACTGTCCCGGTTGGGAGACACTGTCCCGGTTGGGAGTTACGTGTTTCCAAAAATGTTTGATTTGTTCAATAAAACTTTGACCATCAGAGTTTCTTCAAGATGTATGTATGTCCTATGTGCACAATTTAAGATTGGAAGTTTTTGAAATTTGATTGGAAATTGCTTATGTCGGCACTCTTGTGGTGATTTAAAGGGATTGGAATCTGACTGGGTTCATAGGAGTCAGAGTGTTTTCTTGAACCAATAAAATTGTATAATCAGTAATCACTGACCAATTTCAAACCATGAGTAATTTAAGCTGCAACTTAAATTAGGATACCTCATTCATGTTATCATTATCTTCTCCTTTGTCACGTTACTAATATCATTGCTTTTGCAGTTTAGAATATTGAACACTCTTCAGATGCATCACAGCTAATTCCGCAGCATAATTACAAGCTTGATGTGCATGCTCTGAATACCCGTCATCCTGGAGAGGTAGTCCTTGAAGCCATTTTGATGACTATTTACTCATTTATAAATAGTAATTCCTATATATTGATAATAATAGCTAGGATTATTTTTGTTTCTATTATGCCCAAAGAAAGTCATGGACAAATCATTAGTACTTTTGGATGCAAGTTTTTGAATTACCTTTTATCAGCTCTTTGGATTTTTAACTTCAAGTTGAAACCTGCTTGAATATGCATCAATCACAAATATTCAAGCCTTAGACAAATATTGATGCAAAACGTGCTCTAAACATCAAATGTTCTACGTACTTTAATTTCACCATTAACTCTTATGCCAGAGTTATTTTTCTTTCTGTTGGCAATCTTTATTAAGGATAAACATGCTGAGGCATATTGGAACTTAGTTTGAATGCAGGGAATTTAGGGAATCCATCCTAGGAGTTATGCCACATCACTGGGTGAGTACACTAGTATTCTTTGTCATGCCTTTAATTAATGATTTGCATTATATGGAGGGGATGGTTCTGATAGCATTTATTATTGTATCAGGATAGGAGAGAAGATACTCAACTAAAGTTGTCACATTTCCAACGTCATAAAAGGAAAACTTTGAAAAAAGTTTCTGGAAAGACAATTAACTATCCTTTCCACAAGCCTGAGGAAAATCATCCTCCTGGGAAGGACTCGACAAAAAAAATTTCAAGCATCATTGGGAAAGCTGCAAGATATGCTGGATCAGCAAAATCTAAGAAGGTAAGGGCTGCTGCTGATGCGTTGTTATTCAGCTGAGCAAAACATAGTTGGGACTTGATTAAAGAATCAGCACAGAGATTTATGCAGTTTGTACTGTGTAGGTTCTATTTGAATCAAGTCCTTACATTGTTCTGATGATATTGCTAATCATATTTTGCAACTTCATTTTTTTTATTTGACCTCCCTTCATAGTTTACATTCAATAGTTGCTTCCTGAAATCAAATCGTGTCTATTTCATTGACAGACTGCTAAAGTTTGAAATTTATTGACATATGTGAAGTTTTATGGTGGTGTTAAATGATGTAAGACAAGAGCCAAATGCTTGAAAGAATCATTTCTGGGTTCTTCGGTGTCTATCTTATTCTGTGGGGCATGTGATCAATTGCTCGCAGTTTCTTGTCTCTCTACACTCTGTGCCCATTGCACGCTTCAATGCTTGTAATTGTCTAGCCATCAGATCATGTTGAAATACCTGTTGATTCTCTATAAGTAAATATAATGCATCAATGTGTTCCATTGCAAATTTTTTATCGCTCTAGTCTTCAATCCGGTAAATGCCTGATGGATATACTTCTCAATCAGTAGTTTTGTAGTCTTGCATTCTGCCAACATTATCTGAAGTGGAACTTCTAAATATTGAATTTGGTTCATAACTTTTACCACTGAATTGGGTTATGTTGCCCGAGTCTGTAAATTTGATGTACTTCATATTTTCCAATGTAAATGCATATTAAGTGCAACTATACCTTTTTAAACCGTATAATCTATCTGGCTTTTGCTTTATGTTCCCTTTAGAGCATCCCCAACAGTCTCTCTATTTCTCTTCTTACCTATATTTAAAGAGTTTTATGTCATCTAACGTCCTCCTTATTTTCCTCCTTACTTATCTCACACCCTAAAATTTATATTTTCTCTCAGATTTAAGGGCCACAAGAAACTCTTAAACAATATTTTATTATTTTTCTTTTCTCTCTTTTCTTCTTTTTTTTGTCTCTTATTCTCCTTCTTCATTTTTTTTTCTAAATAGTTTTATTAATAAAAAACTATAATAGGGAGTGAGATAAGGAGTATTTTTGAAAAGTACACAATTTTCAAGACAAACTAAAATAGAGAGTGATTTTTTTTTATAATATAATAAGGAGCATTGTTGGGGATGCTCTTATTTTGTAAATATTCATTACAATTGGTTACAAATATCACTCTTCTCATGACCTGTTGTGCAATTTTAAAATGTAGCCATTGCCTTATGTTCCAACCATAACAAACTACACTCAGCTCTGGTGGGTTCCTAATGTTGTTGTGGCTCATCAGAAAGAAGGGATAGAAGCTCTTCATTTGGCATCTGGTCGCACTCTTTGCGAGGTAAAAAATGCACATAGTAGTATTGTGTGGTTGACTTCATTTGGAATATTATTTTATAGCATGTGAAATTTTAATTGAGAAATATGCCAATGTTCAGTTAAGCTTATTTCTAACCTTAATACATTAAATAGATGCCTTGAATGGGTTATCGATGTAAGAACTGAGATTTTTGTTTTCTACATCCAAGCTGTGATTATTATATATAGAACTGTGTGCTTAACGACACATATATGCATGACAGTTGAAAGTGCTTCATTTGTCAATACAATTACAGATACAATAAATATGTTTATGTTGCTTTTAACTAGTTTAACAGAAATTCATTGATTTCATCAGCTTCATCTCCAAGAAGGCGGGCTTCATGCTGATATAAATGGGGATGGAGTCTTAGATCATGTCCAGGTGCGTTTATGATTATGTCTCGAATTATATATTTATTTTAATTTTATTAGTAGGATTTATATCATCAGTAGGTTTTAGAGTTATTATTCATTATGTCTTATTTTGGAGGGTTCTGATTAAAATATTGCATGAACTTTCTCACGATCATATTGTATGCCTTATGTCCATATTGTTTGTTTTTGACATGGTTATATGTGTTATTTTTGGCACTCTGATTGATAATGGTAACGTGTTTGAGAACATCAAGTTGATGGTAAATTGGTAATATCCAGCATAGGTCTATCAACTCTATGCTACTGTTTGGGTGAAGGATCTATCATTTACAGTTGGGGACAACCTTGAGTGGATTCATGTTGATATAATAGTATTAATTGATGCATCTCATTATGTATACGGTAAACTTTAGGAAAACAGAAATTCAATTACTAGGAATATCTGGCTAGATATAATGATGTATGTCTATTAAATTGAAAACTATCATGTTTCCTTCTCCTCAGGCCGTTGGAGGAAATGGAGCTGAGCAGACTGTTGTAAGTGGATCAATGGAAGTTCTACGGCCCTGTTGGGCCATTGCAACCTCAGGTGTACCAGTGCGAGAGCAACTTTTCAATGTTTCCATATGCCATCATTCACCATTTAACTTGTTCCAACATGGAGATTTTTCAAGAAATTTTGGCCGAAGTTCTGATGCATCTTCTTTGGAGGTAGCTACACCAATTCTCATCCCAAGAAGTGATGGTCATAGGCATCGGAAAGGAAGTCACGGTGATGTTGTCTTCTTAACAAATCGTGGGGAGGTATGCAATGCACTGAATCTAGTTTCTTGCTTCAGCTACATCAGATTCTAATCAAGAAAGAATCATCTTGGTTCATTATCTATATTTATCTATTTTTTGATAAATTGGAACATAGTTATAGCATAAGTATCAATAAGGATGAGAGCCATCCTCTCTGTCTAGATACAAGGTGGTTGACCCTAGATGCAGGTCTCTCACCAATTTGTCTCTGGTGGGAGCATACTTGCCTTCTACTAAATTAATAATTGCTCCCATTACAGTATTGGAAGAAACAACAGGGTCTTCAAAATAGTCATCCTGTCAATACAGTATATCTTATGTATCCATAGAGAACTTGTTTGGGTTGCCTCAGTAATTTGAGGAACATTGCAATAAGTAAAATTTAGGTTAAATTACAAAAAAAAATTCTGAACTTTACACTTTATCACAGTTATGACCAATTCTTTAAAAATTTGAATTTAATTATATATATACTTTAGGTTTTGTAACAAATCTTGCTTCAGGTGGACTGTACTTCATTCCGAGCCTACGCGGTGATAACTTGGAAAAACATTAAAAATATAAAATAATGACGTATAAAACACAGTGGAGCTGATGTGGAAAAAAATTGTTACATGGGTATATAAACAAAAACGGTGCCGTTTTGTACATCAAATTACTCCTTTCACCCAAATTAAAACGATACCGTTTGACCAAGAGAGAGACAAACCATATTATAATGGGATTTATTTTGAGAAAGTGGCAATTTTGGGAAGGAGATTCATGGATCTATTTCAACAAATATGGTTATCAAAACGGTACTATTTTGGTTTTTATATCCATGTGACAATTTTTTCCATATCAGTTTTACTGTATTTTTTACGTCATTGTTTTATATTTTTAATGTTTTTCCATATCATCATCACGTAGGTTCGGAGTGAGTTACAGTCCAGTTGAGGCAAGATTTATTACAAAATCTAAAGTACATACGTTTTGCTTTGCTGAAGTATTATTGTAAATGTACACCTGGCAGGTGATATCATACTCTCCTGGCTTGCATGGTCATGATGCCATCTGGCAGTGGCAACTCTTGACGGATGCTACCTGGTCAAATCTTCCTTCTCCATCAGGAATGATGGAAGGTGGCATGGTGGTCCCTACACTTAAGGCATTCTCTTTGCGTTTACATGACAATCAGCAAATGATTCTTGCGGCAGGAGATCAAGAGGCTGTAGTGATATCTCGTGGAGGAAGCATACAAACATATATTGATCTTCCTGCACCGCCTACTCATGCCCTAATCTGCGAGGACTTCTCAAATGATGGACTTACTGACCTTATTGTCGTGACATCAAATGGGGTGTATGGCTTTGTACAAACTAGGACACCAGGTGCCCTCTTCTTCAGCACTCTGGTTGGTTGCCTTCTAATTGTGATGGGAATTATATTTGTCACCCAACACTTGAACTCCATGAAGGGAAAACCGCATGCATCTGGTTCTCAATAAAAATGAGCAATTTATAACGATCACAAGCCTCAGGGAAAGATCGTGGCATCAAATGTAAGAAATCCATTTTATCTGTGGTACAGGCGTAAGAGAACAATGAGAACACCATACAAACACTGGATTTGATGACCTTGCCTGGATTGATCACCATCCACAACTTCTTGCTGTAAAATCTATTGGACTAATATCTTGATGACTGAGGGCTGATCATTATTTGTCTCTACCATAAGCTTATTATTGCTCTGAGTTTCATAAATATATCGGCTATCCATAATGATGAAGAAGGTTTACTACCTAATCATCTGCTTGCTCTAAAAATTCGGAAAGACCTGTTGGAAACACAAGGCTCTTGTCCCATTGCAGGTGTTTTTATCACTACTTTATGGCCATCGGATCAGTTCTTGTTTGAACCATCTTTAAGTCCAAAGCTCCCATAAAGAAGGTACAAGCCTATCTCTTCCTCTCCTGCTTCTATATATGTTTTCTTAGACCTTCCTTATACTTTGGGAACTTATTATTAATAATAATAATAATTTTGAACACTTAACCAAGGGTTGTGAGTTAGTTGACAACACACAATTTGTTAAAAAGAGTTCTTGGGTTTGAATTTCACTAAACACATCATTGGGGAGGAGTGGAGAGCCTTAAATGTGATTGAACTCCTAACAGAATTGGTTTTGGATTGTAAAACAGATGGGGGCAAGAGTGTTGAGTAGTTGTTCGAAAAGAATGTCTTTCTTGTCTTTATTCCAAAAGAATGCGTTAAGCCAATCAACTAGCACTCAGCCGAAAGGATAAGCAGGACCATCCTTGAAGAAGAAAAGAATTTTGTTGAAAAAAGAAAGGAAAAAAAAAAATCTGACTGTAAACAAATATTTTCTAAAATATTTGGGGTCCCATTTATCAAAATTGTTGGCACACCAAATGTATGTCATGAGTAAGCTGGACAGTAACATTTTGTAGCGCATGTTGATGATTTAGTCATGTTTTTCATATTTCCATTAAATGGCAACTTGTCCAATTGTTGGATTATTAATAAATCAAAAGTTTTGAGTACGTAACTTCATTATTATCAAATTGATAAGATCCTTTTTCGTCTTTTGGGGAAGTCTTTCTTTTTCTAATTCTTTTAGTATTGAACTAATGCTGATTTGGTATTCATTTGATAAAAACTATGAAATTTACATGCATAAGTTTTTTTTTTTTTGTTAATAACATATATTATATGAAAGTGAAAGATCAATATTCAACAAATGAAAGAGGACACCATCATCCTATAAGATAGAATCAAAAGTTATTGATATAATTAATATAAATCAAATTATAGTTGTTGAAGTGTTAGATTCTACAATATAGAATATTTACATTAAATGAAGTAAATTTATTTTTATGAATAAGAACCTTGTTTTACCGTTTTCAATTAGTTAATCAGCCATACTACTAACTTGCCTAATAATTATATTAAATTAAAATAATTAAAACCGATGTAAAATTAATAGTGTCGTCATTATTCTATACCTTCAATTCATTATATGGAATTCTTTTCAACATTCTCCTTAAGTTTCCGACGTAGGATTCTTTTCAATATTTTCCTGTCAATTGTCACTTGTTTTCCATTGTTTTTATCTGTTTTGGCTTTTCTCATTTTTGAGCTATACCATAATAGAATTGGATAGTGCTAAATAATTGAACTTGATAATTATGAATTCACTTTTTTTTCAAAATAATTTTAGTCAATCTAAAGTTAATTACGCAACAATTAAAAATTATTTTTATATTCTTTAAACTTCAAACTTGAGATTCTTTTCACCATTCATCATCGACATTGACATTCCATTGTGGGTTTGATATCCCAAGAGGGCTTTCAAAAATATTGATTGCACCCATTGCTAAGAGAATGAAAGTGGCATAATAATAATAATAATAATAATAATAATAATAATAATAATAATAATAATAATAATAAAAGAAAGAAAGAAAGTGAAAAAGTGTGATGTTGCCATGTTACTATTTTGGGCGGTGCATCACTTTCACCATGCACTGCAGATTATTGGGATTGGATGGTATTTATGCTTTGCTTTGTCTAATCAAACCAATCGAAATATTCCGTCTTCTCAATCATCCATTTACCTTCCAACCTTTCTTTTTAATCATTCTCGTCAATTTCTTTTTTCCTTTTCCTTTTTCTATTATTATTATTAGAAAATTAAAAAAAAAAACATTTGACATAATACAGTTATTATTATTTCTTTAAATTTCAGAAGATTGAAAAATTGGAAGACGAGACCAAATATTTCGCGATTAAAATGGGATTTTTGAATTTAATTAACTGATTTTTTTAAATTTTTATAAATTATTTTTCTTAAACATGTTTAATATATATATATATATATATATATTTCTCCCTAAAAGAAATTTTTTTTTTTAACTGAAAAGAATATAAATAAAGAATTTTGAAAAAAATATTTTTCTAAACGAAATGTAAAACATTACTTAAATTAAAAACTAATTTTCTAGACAATAACAAACCAGAACAACTATGAACATATATAATTCACATCCTTGCCAAGAAAATGATGTTACCCAACTTTTGGATTTATATATATAATTCAATCTTAGTAGGATGGTTATTTTTCATGATATTGTGAATATTTCAGGGGAGGTAAGCTACATATAGATTAGTGGGGTTCTCAAAAAGAAACATTGGAATCATTGGAAGACTTCAAAATAGTAGATCAAGTTTTGTAATTTACATTAAAACAAGAACAAGAAAATATTATTACACACGAGTTTCTTTTTTTTTTTTTTTTTTGAAAAAATAGTACGCTAGAGAAAAATACAAGAAAAAGTCTATGATTTATATCACAATAATGTTTCAGTAAAAAAAAAATATCACGATAATGTAAAGTCTATGATTTATATATATAAAAGAAAATTTTGTATTACAATTATTCATTGCATATCCAATTGGAAGTTATTATTGGGTTAAATGGCAACTTGAACATTTACAAAGCATGCCAACGAACTTGTGGTCAACCCATGAATATAAATTTTTAGATAGATTTGGTGAATCATATTATTTATAAACTAAATTAATCATCCAATGACATATATTTGTTTTATTCACATTAATTGACAATTTATAAATTTAGTTTACGGATGAAAATATGAGTCTACTTAAAAATATTTTTCCCATGAAACTAATAAGGCTAATTAATAAATTTGTTAAATTTGACTAAAAAATCTTTTGGGTTTGGATAAGACTTGTAATTAGGAATAACAGCGGATATGAGTTTTGCAGGTATTCATGTTTATCTGAATCAATTTAAATTATAATAGGTAATTTTATTAGAGTTTTGGGACGGGATATGAATATATGTATTCGGGTACCCGCTATTTGATATATATATATATATATATATATATATATATATATATATATATATAAAAGATTTATTTTAATTTAAATGTTTTGAATTTTTATTTTATTTACTTTATTTGATTTTGTAGTAATTTATGATAGATTGTTTGTCTATTTTTATTAATTTTTAATTATTTATTTAGTTTAAATTTTATTTTATTTTAAATTTTTTAATGATAAACGAGTTTAGGGTTTAGGGTTGAGTACGGATAAATGTATATATATATAATCATGTTCGGATTCGAGTATAGCATTTTTTACTGGTAACCGATATGTTGCCATCCAACTTGTGATTAAATTCCTCATGCCAACAAATTAGCTAATGAAAAGTGGGATAATTAATTTCCAATCTTATCAATTAACACATACTTGTCCACATCACCATAATTACCCCATAATACTAACCCTAAGTGAATTAGGCCCAAAGATAAGCAAGTCAATGACTCTAATTCATTATTTTAAATAGGCTTCAATGGTAGCTAGAGTGGGGATGGTGGGCATGATGGGAGTAAAAAAGAAATCCACCATATGGACACATGATTTGATTCCATAACAAGTGGAGAAATTACACAATGCATATGTTATGCCACATCAATTTATAGTAATCTATTATCATCACATGTTAATAATTTCATTGAAAAAAAAGTAGAAATTTATAAGGAGTTTGTGTTTACAATTTGAGATCAGGGATTTAATTAAAAAAAAAAACTAAGAAAAATTTATGGATCTTAAGATATTATTTGCTTTAAAAAATTATAATTATAGATTTGGTGTACATTCATGTGGAATATAGAAAAGTAAATGGAGAGATCTAATTGTAAATTTTCTGAAAAGTTTGTCTAATTAACATATAAAAGGGTTAGTGGCAAATGATCCCAATTATGACTAATGAAATTGGCGATGAATATTAAAATCATGAATTTGAAGCCTATTAGATGTAGACAAATATAGTATTCTAGTTGATCATTTATATATATATATTTCTGAAACTAATCTTGTTTGTGTTGAGTATGACTTTAAGAGCAGCAAAACATTCTCTCATAAATTTTAAGTTAGCTGCATATTCAGAACTCAAATTTGAGACTAAAAAACTTATGTCATCCCATTTGCACTCGTATGTATATATATATATATATTTCTTTAGCTAGTCCTTTGGTACATAAAAGACATGAAATTAAGGTCTAGCGTGCTTTTATCTTCAAATACTTTCTTAATCACACAATCACTATATATGTCTTTATTTATACATGGTTAGAAAATAATATGAAAAATTGTTAATTCAATATTCAAATAAAAAGACAAAAAAAAATGAAAAACAAATTTGAGGTTTATATTTTATACAGTGTTCTTAAAATAAATTCGCCTCTTACCACTGGTATTTAGGATAATTGACGTTTGTCTTTCAGGATACAACATGTCTCAAGTAATTATTGAACACATAACACCTATTTATAGCGAACTGAATATTTGTCACACTTTTTATCACTTGAGAAAAAGAAAACAAAATGAAGAAGAAGACTTTCTCAACAAGAAGCAAACTCAACTTTCAAAAATATCTCCAACACAAGCCAAAAATTTTATTTATACTAGATAGAGGAGACATGACATTAATTGTGATTAATCTCTTTTAAAGGCTGCCAATAATGTTTTTGTAACTTTCAAATAATAGTAAAATTAATTTTTGAAATATCAGAAAATGAAATTCCAAAAGACAATAAACTCAAAAGACTAATATAGAACACAATCCATACGGGTGTGTGTGGATTAGTCATGCATACATTGCATCCGTGTGGATCAATACGAGAGCGTTGCTTCAATTTCAATGGATTAGTCATGCATACACTGCAGTATAACGACACAGACATGTGGATTAACATGGGAGCATTTCTTCAATTTCCAGAAATAAAAAAAATATATAAAAATTGAGCTTGGTCTGGATCATGAGATTTTAGACCGACCTTCGTGTATCCACGTATTGGACTATCTCGGACCGTAGATTTGTATCCCTGTACCTGAATGCGTAAAAAAGAGTCTTCTATGCTACTTTTTTACCCATGTAAGAATGTATCTTAATATATAAATATAAATCTAACTTCACATTTTAGTAATATAGAACAAACAACTCTCACTTTCACTTTTCCTTTTTATATCTCTTTAACAAGAAATTTACTTTGAACTTTAATTTCTATTCACACATTCTCCATCTTGAGCATATGAATACATTAATTCATAGTTCTCATGTTAAAAAATACATATATGTGTCTTTCTCCCAAAACCGAATTATGGAATCTATCCAAATTATCCTCTCAAAATGACTCATAATCACAATTTTTCCAATATATATATATATATATATATATATATAAATGCCCATCTGTGTTAATTTGGCACCAATTGAAGTTTTTGATTCAACACATCATTCACTTGTTATTTTATATGTATTGGGAAGTCATTTGTTGTTAATTCATCTATTGGGTCAAAGGCTAACCCACCACACGAATGGCAAAGATTTAGCTCTTCCATGCATTTACATAGCCTACATCAATAATTTATTAATATATGTTAGTTGTAAGCATTTATTTGGACGTAATTTGTTTATATGTTAATTTTATTAAATTATTTTGTACATAAAATAATAATTATTTAGAATTTTACAAAAAATGGAAAAAAATTGATAAACATTTACAAAAATACTATTTCTCAAAGTTTTTTTTAAAAATTTCACCTACACAAAAAAATTTTTTTTCCAAACACACCCAAAATCAAGATTTACTGCAAAATTAATGAAAATTAAAATTACAAAAAAATTTATCAAAGATTTACTTAAGATTTATTCAAGTTATACCCATAATTTACCTAATATTTACCAGAAAATTAATAAAAGTTGAAATTACATAAAATTTACTCAATATTTATCAAGGTTTACCAAAGAATTACCCAAAATTGGCCTAAGGTTTACCCACAGTTTACAAAATATTTATTACAAAATTAATGAAAATTAAATTTACAAAAAATTTATAAAAAATTTACTCAATATTTAGTTAAGTTATACCAAATGTTTATAAGAAAATTAATAAAAGTTGAAGTTACACACGGTTTATCAAATATTTACTTAAAGTTTACTCAAGTTATACCCAATGTTTGCAAAAAAAATTAATGAAAGTTCAAATTACATAAGATTTACTAAAGATTTACCAAGGTGTATGCAACATTTACCAAAAAATTAATGAAAATTAAAGTTATAAAATGTTTATTCAAGACTTATCTCAAGGTTTACTCGATATTTAATTAAAATTTATCACAAAATTAATGGAAGTTGAAGTTACATAAGATTTAGTCAATATTTATCTAGAATTTACCCAAAGTTTACTATAAAATTAATAAAAATTGAAGTTACAAAAAGTTTATTAAAGATTTATTTAAGATTTATTCAAGTTATACCCCAAATTTATATAATGCTTATAAGAAAATTTATCAAAGTTGAAGTTATGTAAAGTTTACCTTAGATTTATCCAATTTTTACGCAATATTTATCCAATATTTACCCAACATCAAGTCAATCTCTCAACTAAAAATTATCAAACATCTATCTAAGGTTTACGAAAATAAATAACCTTAATTAAGTTAATTAAATACAAGTTTACATATTTTTTTTTGTAATTAAGATTTGTCCAAGATTTGCTTTGGTAATTAAGCTAATTAAATTTAATTATATATATATTTTTGCTAATTAAGTTAATTAAGCAATAATCAAAATAAATAAATGCATGCATGCATAAAGATTAATGATAGTCATGCAAGTTAATAAAATTATTAATCTATATTTAAAATGTAAAAAATATCATTTATTGTCTTAATTAAATGAAAAATATGTTAAATATATAGTAAAATCTAATATTTTAAAAAAAAATAAAAAACTGGTAAAAATAAAAATATAAAAAACGGGATTGAAAACACGAAACTTTTACCGGTATAATTAAAAAAAATGTCCACTTTCAATGAAACGTATAAATTTCCCTAATTATTTTAAACAAAGCCCGGAAATGTGGAATTTTTTTGGGAGAAGGCATATTCTACCCCCTCCAATATTCTAGATTTATCATTTTGCCACTTCAATTTTTTTTTCCAATTTGTCATTTTCAATTCATTTTTAGTCCATATTATCTCATCTTTTTATTGTAAGAACCTGCATATGGCCTCCTATTATTGATATGATAGAGGGTCACATATAAATTTTTACCAAAATAAAAAGGCAATATAGACCAAAATAAATTGAATGAGACAAATTAGATAAAAAAAATTTAAAAGGCAAAATGACAAATCTAAATAATTGGAAGAAGCCGGATATACTTTATTCTTTTTAAAAAAAATGAAACATTAGAGGAATTTCAAAGGTGTACTAGGAGAATAAATTAAAAAATATGAAATAAATAATTATTATTTTCTTACTAACTAATAAAACTTTCGGAGGGATCTATTTATCCTTTAATGTACCTGTCCAATATAAATCCTAATTAATTTGCAACTTCTAAATTATACAATATAAGATAGTTGAGATCAGCAAAAATTAAAAAAATAAAAATAAAACTAAGAGTGTGTGATAGTCATTTGAAAAATAGATTATGGCTAATAAAATACATAAATCTAAAGGATATCTAAATTCATGAATTAATTGATATAACATAATATCATTCTCAAGAGTCCCTATGTTTTCTTTTTTACCTAAATTTAGAGAGTTTTATACCTTTAATGTTACGTCCACGATATAGATCCTGACCGTATACACGTATTGCAATCGTTTGTATCGCAGTACAGATGTGTACCAACCAGAGTCTAAATACGGACATATAAGCATGAAAAATTTAATTTAATATGATGTTTAATATAAATATTGAGTTAATTTCATGAAATGTTGCAATTTCGTGTCATACACGTAAATTAAGGCAACAGACTGGGCCGGAAATACAAGATTTTCGCCCAACAGTAAGAATTTGAATTAAGTATAATATAATGGGGAGAATAATGTTTTAAGACTGTAGGTAAAGTTATATAGAGATATTTGGAGGTTAAGGACTCTGATTTACATAAATAATATTTTCAGTATAGATTTACAGTCCGATATTCCGATTGAGAGTTAGAGATATCCGTTTACTATCGCAATAATGCTAAGGTGATCACAATTGAATTCTAAGATTTTTAAAACTGATAATTTAAAAATCGGACTTCAGATGAATTTTTATAGGCATGATTTAAAAAAAGGACTAAATCGTAAAAATAAAATTTTCGCACTGGTAGTCGTTTTACAAAATCGAAAAGAGCATTCCGAAGAGAAAAGTTTTCTGAGAATATTGGTATATTCAATTTGAGGAGATAATGTCATTTGAGATATGAAATTTAAGAAAATAAATTTCCTCAAATACTAAATTGAAATGTTTGGAAAGTTGGTGGAAAAAGTTAATAGTCAAAGTTTATTTTGGATTAATTTGGATAAAATTTAAAATATCTTTTTGGTTAATTTTAATTGACCAATAGGAGCAAGAATTAAGCTCAATTAAGATTAATTAAGTTCTAATTAACTATATAAAGTCAAAAAAATGCCAAAAAAATCAATAAATCATAAAAAAAAAAAGTAAAAACCCATCATCTTCTTTTCCTTCTTCCTTTGCACGACCAACATACCATTTCCTTAATTTCTTTCAATTTTCTTTCACAAATTACCATAATTCAAGTCTAAGGAAGTATAAGGAATTAAGTAGTAGTAAAAAAATTATTTTTGGAGGAAAATCAAATATTGGCCAAAAATTCCGAGAAATTTTGAAGTGAGATTTTCTTCACTTTTCTTCCAAATTATTATTGATTTAAGTTGGTTTGGATAATTGTTGTGAATAAATTTTAGTTTGGTGGTGTATTTGATGCTGAATTTGTAAAAAGGAGAAATTGAGGTTTTGTAGGAAAATTATGGAAAAATTAAATAAAAATGGACAATGAGTAGAATGAGACTTGAGGAAAATAGATATGGTAAAAAATTGATGAAAATAATTTTTAAGAATTTTTGTGGAATTTTTAGAAATTTCCCATAATTATGGCCGAATTTTTGAAAATTCATTTTGAAGGATTTATGCCATAAAATAATGAAAATGGAGTTAAATGGAGTGTTTGTAAGTGGAAGATAATTTTTGGAATGAATGAAATATTTTTGATGAATTTTTGGATTTTTGGCCTAATTATTGAAAAATTTATTGGAAATTATTGAATATTATTTTGGTGAAATTGGTGATGGAAAATAAAAGAAAATGGGCTAAAGAGATCATAGGAATTTATTTGGAATTTTTAAAGCATTTATTGAATTAATAGGAATTTTTGGAGTAGAAAAATAGATTTTTGGAGAAAAAAAAATGAAAGTAAAAGAAAAAAAATAGTTTGGAGGATGAAAAATAAGGAAAATTGAAATGTTTACAAAAAAAATATATTGGAAAATTTTTGGTCGCGCCGGAAAGTGTGTTGGGTGACCGAAATTTCGAATTATGTGTCAAACATGTGTAACAAGAAAATATAATATCGATATGAGATTTTGATATATAAGAGAGCGGGAAGTAGTTAAGAGTTTTATTGTTAAAAATGACTTTGTAATTAATCAGAAATTATTGTTGTTCAGGCGCAATTATGAGACCGGCGCCAAAGGCAGACCGGAAAAAATAGCCGACAGACATTGGCACGTAAAAGTTGAAATCTGTACAGTAATTTATAATTTTAGCCATTAAATGTCAAAAATATGATTTTAATGAAGTTTTGATTTAAATGAGTTTATATGATAAAATAGTTTGAAATATTATGGAAATATATATTTAACAAGAAATTGATATTTTAACTCATATATTAGTATAGACAACAGTATAGGGAGTTATTGACATGTTAATAGGGTTATTGGCCCGGTAGGTTTTCTGTGGCCATATATTATACTTTACGGCTCAGTGGGTTTCCTGTGGTCGTATGATACATATATTCGGTCCGGTGGATTTCCTGGGACCGTGTAATAAAATTTATTTATATTATTTCTTCGATCCGGTTGGTTTCCTAGGATCATGAAATTATATGTATCCCTCATTTTCCTATAAGCAATCGATAATGATTTAATATATGGGCATGACAAAAGATTTTTATAAATTTATGATATTGATGAAATATTTTATATTTGATATTTTCTATAAATGACTGCTATTATAAATTACTGTATCAGTGAGTTGTATAATTCAGCACAGGAGTTTTTTTTTCTCATGCGCAGGTTTAAAGTGAAGATAAAGTGACAAGTATTATAGATATAAAGTCACTGATAATGGACCCCGCAATATGAAGTCAAGCAGTATTGGTAGTCATTTCGAGCAAGTTGACATTTTCTTTTGTATTTTATTATTATGGTATTAGTGTTGTAAAAAAAATTTAAATACGCATATACAAGGGAATATGGACGGAGAGTGAGTTAAAAATTTTATATTTTTATTTTATATTTTATTCTACTTAAAAGAAAAA
Source organism: Balakata baccata (assembly GCA_949630135.1). NCBI lineage: Eukaryota > Viridiplantae > Streptophyta > Magnoliopsida > Malpighiales > Euphorbiaceae > Balakata > Balakata baccata. Next base: position 6,113 of record CATIWF010059691.1, on the reverse strand, counting down.
TATTGTAGTATTTTATATTATTTACAAATGTTTTGGTATTTGGTTTTGTAAACAGTAATATTACTTATTAGTCTGGTATACGATAGTGTATACGGAAGGATAAGGGTGTTACATTTTAACAGTCTCTTTAATTCTCTCTTTACTTATTTCACTTTTTAAAATTTACATTTTTTTTTATCATATTTAAGAGTATCACTAACAATGCTTCATATCTTATTCTCAATTAGTATTATTGGAGAACACATAATATTTTTTATCTCACTTCCTATTTTTTTCATTAATAAAATTATCTAAAAAATGATGAGAGACAAAAAAAAAAAGGAAAGAAAGAGAAATAATAAAATATTGCTTATGAGCTCCTTTTGACTCTTAAAATATTTTTCTCTTTACTTATTTCACTCTCTAAAATTTACATTTTTCCTTCTCATATTTAAGAGTATCACCAACAATGCTTCATATCTTATTCTCAATTAGTATTATTGGAGAACACATAATACTCTTTTTCTCACTCTCTATTTTTTTTATTAATAAAATTATCTAAAAAATGATGAGAAACAAAAAAAAAAGAAATAGAGAGAAAATAAAAGAAATGAAAGAGAAATAATAAAATATTGCTTATAAGCTCCTTTTGACTCTTAAATTTAAGAATTGCGAATGCAAATTTTAGTAAATGAGATAGGTAAGGAGAAATATATGAAGGTTGTTGAAAAACATAAAACTTTCTAAATATAGATAATGAGAAAAATGGAAAAATTGTTGGAGATACTCTAAAAGCCCATAGAAGCTCTAAGTAATATTTGATAATTTTTTTCTTCTCTTTTTTTTTTTTTTTGTCTTTTTATTTTTTTCTAAATAATTTTATTAATTAAAAATTAAAATAGAAAATGAGATAAAAAAATATTGTTAGAATGCATACAATTTTCAAAATAAATTAAAATAAAAAATAAATTTTTTATAATATAATATAATAGAAAGTAAAATATATAATACGTTTGAAAATACTTTAAAACTTTTGAAGAAAAATTTGGGAGATAGACCAAAGACAAAACCCTAATTCAAAAGGGGTCCCACCTTAACAAGAAAATGGTGGCCTAGACTAGAGGGCATGAAGCCTTTATATCTCCTCACACTCAAAATGTAGGGTGAATTACGTTGATAATATTTTAATTATATAAATTATAGCAGCTCTATACTCTATAAATTATTTGTAATATAAAGTATTTTAATTATATAAATTGTAATAATTTAGTATTTCAAATATTATTTGTAACACAAATGTACTTCAATTTTTATTTTAAATAGTATTAATGTTTTCAGTTATTAGGGCTCGTTTAACATTGTGCTTGGAAAAAACGATTTTTGGAAAAATCTTTTATATTTTTAACTTTTTTGAGTTTTGAAAACTATTTTTGATAGATACAGATAAATAAATATTTTTTCCAGAAGTAGATTTGAAAAAAAAAACAACTCATAAAAAATTAAAAAAAATTAGTCAATTAAATCAAAAAATTTAAAATCTGCTTTTAGAATACTCAACAGCACTCCCAAAAATCTCTTAGTCTCTTTAACAGAAGTATTATATGAAATATCTAGATAAATTTTAATAAAAATAAAGTTGAAATTAATCTTATGTGAATATTATAACTAATTTTATTAAAATTTATCTAATTTAAATATTTCATATCACACTTATGTTAGTGAGACTAACAGTTAAAGACGAAAGTATTATTTAGTTACAAGATAAAAGTACTTTCCCAAAATGTGAAAATCATTATCAAACAAATAAACAAAAGACTCCAACACCTCAGATAAATAAATAAAACTCATTAACACAATGAAAGCATTTCAAAGAAAATAATGTAACAGTTTGATTTATTTAGGATGGCAACAAAATCTTTTTTCATCTAAATTTATATATTTATTTTTTACTTCAATTACCACTTTTTGCCATCAGCTACCCATTGCATATGACTTTTTATTTTCTTTTTTTTATTACGAGGATTGCTTTTTCTTTCAATTTTTATTGAATTTATATTAAAATATAAGTATTTTAATGTAAATTAGATGAAAAATAGTTAGACAAATAAGCTTTCTCTTCTCTTTTACTACTGCAACTTCCGCTACACAAATCCCGAAGGAAAATCAGACAATTAAAACAAGGGAAGAACAACACTTCTGATTTCGCTGCTTCTCAACCCTTGAGAAGAGTTATTTATTTATTTATTTACATTTCACCAAACTGATATATATAGTATAATAGTCGATTTCTTTATTTTTCAAAATAAAACTTTTTAGATTTGGATAAATATTCTATTTCGATTATTTTTTTAATCATAAATTTGTCATTTTTTTATTTTAAAAAATATAAAAAAAACTTAAAATATTAAATTTATCATTCTTTTTAATATTGTATTTTTTAAATTAATAAATTTTAAATTTTTCAGAAAAAATAAATAATATTATTTTTGGTATTTTTTAATTAACTAACAGGATATTTCATTTAAAAATAACGAAAGCATTTTTAGTTATTAAAATCAAATTTAAAATATTTTGTAATACATTTTTAAAAATAAAAAAATTAACTAATGGTATTCAATTAATAATTTACCATATATATATGGATTTTCTTCCCCAAACTGGAAATTGATGATAAGTTGAAGAAATTCCTTTTCTTTTGAATCCAACCCAAGAGTCAGTTAACTTTAGGATTTGTGGATCCCTCATTTCTGGGGTTTTGCTTTTGAATATTGTTTATTAATTCTAATTATATGTATAGATTGATAAATTTTTTGGTAGATCGGATTTATTAGACTAAATCAATTATATAATGATATATAATTAATTATTTTATTTTTATATCAACTAATAAAAAATTGTGTAATTGGATTGGTCATAGATCCAATCTACCTAAGAATTTATTAAAATAATTTATGGTATTATTTTCTCACATCAATTGAGATTGAAGATGAATAATATCTAATTCTCATTTAATTAAATATTACTCACCTTTTCATTTCTATATGTTCTTTGAGATCAGACTTACCTTGAGTCAAAAAGATTAACATGCATTGTTTTTTTCAAATATTTCTTTCTTTATAATTATTGAAATTGGGTATATATATATTTCTTACTTAGAGCTATTAATTTTTAACTTGATTCGAAATTTTGATCTGATTTTTTTTAAAAAATCATAATTTGGCCCATAATCTACTAAAATTTTGAATAAAAATAATTAAAAATTATTTAAATTTAATTTTTTAAAAAACGAATAAACTCGATAATTTCCTAGAATAACTCATGTGCTGTTAAATTTCGAAATTTAGTCAATTAATAGATGAGTGTCTTAAAAGTAATTTTAAAATTTTCTCAAACATACTGCTGGAAATACTATTTATTTACCTCTTTATACCTAAAAATAATTTTCAAAATTCAATAAAATTAAAAATACAAAATTTTTTCTAAAAATATTTTTTCCAAAACACAATTGTAGGGCTAAAATTATTATTTTTTACTCATTCCCACTTGACTTCGTATATATGATCAAATTTTACCTTTTTATTTTTTTTTCTCACATAATACATTGAGGTTTTAATTTTGACATATATAAATAAATTAAAAAAATAATGACAAATTTTATAAAAATGTCATTTGAGATAACAATTAGAAATACTAGAATTTAATTGGTTGTTTGCAGTTCCAGTAATTGGTAACGAATAATTCTTATAAAATCTTATTAGATTGTACATAAAATTTTAAAAATTTAACATAAAAATATAATAAAATTATATGTTATATTGTACTGTATTGTTTGAAATTCATACAATATTGAGTATTATCTCAAACTACATATTAATTTTTTAAAAAAGTTTAATTTTAATTTTAGTTGTAATTTTTTAAAATTTCAGTAATTTATTATGAATATATGATAAGTGGAGCCAACCATGCAAACAAACACAGGGCTCGAGAATCAGACATTATCAGACGTACACTCATAGATACCTAATTATTATGATTATTTCTCTTTTTTTCTCAATATATATATATAATTATTGAGTCTGCTTCAATCGTTATATATATATATATATGTATATACTGCATGAACGGATTCAAAATTCAAACTAAATTAGTTTTTTATATTTTTAATTTAATATGGGAATTAATCCAATTTTAAAATATATCAAATAGAATTTAAAAAACAACAAAATATTCTTTTAAAAATTTAAAATTAATTATATATCTAAAATTCAAAACTCCAGATTGTATCAACTCATCCAATACTAAGTTTATAAGTATGCATTTCCAACTTACATAGGAAGGGTTGTTTTGTTTTGTTTTACCAAATATATTCTAAGTAATTGATTCATTGGTTCTATATAAAAATAATTCATGTAAATGAGAAAAATTATATTTGTACATATAAAAGAAGGATATTCCTATTTGTATAAATAGTACTTCTAATTTAAAAAAATATTTATGGCAAAAGATAAATTCAGCCACATGTAATCATATATTTTTGTCATTTTATTTTTTTTATGGGTTTGTGGTATAAGTTATATTTTATATTTTTTTTTGTTCAATTTTCCCTCTCTAAAATTTAAATTTCGCCATTATACGCACCGAATTATTCTTCCAGCATATCACATCATTATATAGTTATTGTATATATCGTATTTTTAAATGGACAAAATGAATTAAAAACTTATCAAGATGACAAAACGATAAAAATAAACAATTACAAAAGATTGCGTATGTCTTATGCCAATATTTATATATCATAATATTTATAGCAAATATATTTCTTATGTATATCAAGTATTAATTTAATCATTAAGTAACACAAATATAAATTAGTAATATTTATTATCATCTAAAGAAAGAATTGCTATAATTAACAATTTTGAAATCTAGGTTATTAGCATAAAATATTGAAGGGTCACATGCATGCTAGACCTCTAATTCCATAGACAAAGCTTCTATTTTATTTTTCTTCTTTCACTTATTTTAATTAATAATTATATGAAATTCAAAATAAGAAAAGTACAGAGCCGATTAGAAAGTATATTCTCACTCTTTTAAAAGTCTACATAAAGGCGTGGATTAAATGTTTTTCACTTTAATTAGAAATTTTAAATTCAAATTTAGGTATTAATTACTTTAAAATTTAGGATAGAATATTTTATCGTCTTATTTAGTATAAACAAATTAGTCCGATACTTATGGGTTTGGAAAAAAAATCGATGCATATATTTGTTGAGTCACATCAAATAAGACTTGATGTTACGTAGTTTAACTAATTAAGATTGCCTTTTGTCCATCTAATTACGTAATTTGGAACTAAAAGAAATTTGATTTTTCAATCATAACATTATGTCAAAGTGGCCTATAATTAAAGATTTGGCTATTTTCTTTCCTTACGGGTTTCATTTTCCAGAAATTCCTATATTACAAGGTTATATGTTTTATTTTTATTAGTTGATGTGAATATAATATATATATATATATAACTATATAATTAAATTAATTTATAAATGACACTGAATATTTAAAAATTTATGTTAAGGAAAAAAAAAAACCTCTTAGACTTTTTCAATTAAATTCTTACTTTTTAAAAAAATTTAAATTAGATATATCTGTTAATTATTTCATCTAAAACTAACGGTTTTTAATTTTGGCAATCAACTATTACCCTCGCCAATCTGTCATCATTTGTTATAATTTATTTAATTAGTTTATTTTTAATTTAATATTATTAATTTATAAGTTAAAATTGTAAATATTAATTTAACAAACATATCCCGTATTTCAACAATTTCATCAGGTTGTAATAATTTATTACCATAAGTTCCATGGATAGAACGAGTTACGGTTCTTATGGTTCCACAATTTTCATTTTATAAGATTAAAAAATATTAAATTTATTTATTATGATTATAATTTATAATTTATCAAATTTATAATCTTATGATAATAAATTACCCAAAAAAAAAGTCTAATATTTTTCACACAGATTATAAAAGGTGACAAGATTTTCCATTATTTTTATATGGTACTCAATTTATATTAGAACACTAATTACTATTGTAAAAATCAAAATTATAGCTAATATCATGAGG